>CABFWB010001293.1:159215-171689 GCA_902151455.1 Timema bartmani
GGGGGGGGAGCAAAACACTCGGGCACCCTAGAGTCGGTGCCTATACTTAGTCACTAGAGGTATAATATCTGGTTTTTCAGGTTTGGGTGATTGTGGAGTTTCAGCTAGTTGAAGTAGGTTATTAATGAGAGGTTTAGGGTATTCTCTCCCTTAAACATTGAAGTGTGTGTAAATATGTGTTAGTGTCTTTATTTTTATTTGTGTTCTATTTTTTCCCTACTATCCTACCATTTTAATTATTTCAAACCTCAACAATAGGAGAAGAGATGGAGAATTGTAAATTAAACTGGAAATGGCATAAAGCTTTAGTGTCCTAAAAGATTCCATTTCAATATATCCTCTACAATTTTATGAATAGGTTACTTAATTTTTTTTAGGAATAATTTAACAGGATCTCAGATTTAAATTCAATTAGCTCAATGCCAATAACATCAAACAATTTGACAATAGGCCTACTGTTAATATATGCTGTTTTAACATATATTTATAAACAAAAGAGGGGTTCTTATTTAATTAAATTCAAGGGGGATCTCAAGCATGTGCTTCCTGAAGTCAAGTCCGATTAAGTAACATTAATTAATCACATATGTAAAACCACACCCAGAGAGTGGCAATGCATGACTATCATAAGCGTGTGCAGGGTGTGGCTGATGGGAGTGTTAGTTGGAAGACAAAAGGGGTTGGACCAATGCCTCCCCCTTGAGAATCTATTTTTCTTAGCAACTACACAAAATTAAAAACAATAAAGAATCAATATTTTATTTTACAACACTATTTTTTGAAAAACACATTAAATATGTAGTGAGCTTTTGTTCAATGAATGGGACCCTGAGGTGTTGAAGCAGGTTCTCAAGCCTACATTAACCACTTATCTTGGAATATACATTGACATGGTCTCTAAAAACAATTAGGTACTTAATTCTTTTGTCAAGGCAACTTTTCTCTCTCTCTTTTTTTTCCACCAGTGGTAGTGCCCGGTACCCATGCTGTGCACGCATATGATGACAATTTAAAGCGTGCTACCTGATATCTTCACACCTTAAAGCACCCACTTCCCTCAAGTTTTAATAAACTGTATTATTTTTCTTTGTAAATTTAAGAAGGAAAGGGATTCACTAAAAAAAAAAAATTGGAAGTAATAATTTTTCACTCAATAAATTTTTTTTAAAGAAAGGACCAAAGAATTAAAACAAAAAAATAATGTTATAGTTCATCACACAGACTTTCTATTCCTTTAATCTTAATCAGAGGCAGTTACCAAAAAATCATTCGTGAATTGAAATAGTATAAACTGTTAGAGAAACACTCAACCAAATAACACACATGTGATTATATACACAGTTACAGAAACATTGAGAAAAGAGGAGCATCTCTGTCCACCAAAGTGCATTCAATAAGTTTCATATTTCTAAGTACTCTATAAAGAAAAAAAAATTGCTTATAGCTCAGAAACTATTGGTTTTATAAAAATATATTCCATATTAAAATATTTTTAATTTTAGCAGTACTACAACTTTACAATGATAAGTTATTTCATATCTCTAATAGTTGCAGATATTTGATCAAAATTGTTAATTTCTGCCTATGTAAAGTGCCCTTAAAGTAAATTTCATAGGAAAACAAGAATTTCCATTTTGTTTGTAATGTTAAACAATGCCTGGATTCAAAATTCAATAAAAATCATTAAAGCGTATTTTGAGAAAATCAATTTTAAATCTTTTAGACCTTCACTAAACTACCCTTAATTTTAGGGTTGGATATCTAATTCCAAAAAACCCTCGGGGGAGGGGAAACCTTATGAAAACCCTAGATGCTAAGTTTTAAAATGAACGGTAAAATAGTTTCGGGTCTAGTCCGGGATATAGACAGGCAAAGAGACAAATAGACGGCATCACAATAAACCACTTTTTCCGTTTTAGGGGGTCAAGAAACGTGGACATTTATCAAAATCTTGAGTTTGATTTTTTTTACAATAGTAATGGTTTTCTTCTATATTTGACCTTGAAAAAAAATTTCAATTTGATTTAAAAATTTTAAACAGAAAGTAAGGAAATATAAATCAAAAGAGTTTTATATTTAATAGTACTGCATTTTTAAAATGATTAATTATTTCGTATCTCAAATAGTTACTAAGATATGATCAAAATTGGAATTTTCTGCATATGAATAGTACCCTTAAATAATAGGTACTCTGAGTGGTGTGTCGTGGAGTGTTGCAAGGGAAGCAGACCATGTTAAAACTGTACCTGTGATATGTTCTCACCCACTTGGGCACTATTTGACCAATCATACATACGCTCTGCTCTGCATGTCTCACACAGGAATGTATGCACCTTGATACCTGACCAATGAGTGTTCTACTGAGGGGTATGAACAATTCACAGGTACAGTTTAAGCTAATGTTGCTTACCCTGGCAACACTTCATGACACGCCACTGGGTACTTTTCTCTCCCAGGGGTCGAGACACATTAAAAACAGCATCACATACCACCAAAGAGCATAAATCAAATGGCATACACACTTACAAAACAAGTAATTTTATAGTAATTAAACATTTTGTTGAAATTAAGGGCACACTTTATGGAAATGGGCTGCCAAGGGGTATGCAAGCAAAAATAGGTTGAAAACCGCTGTATAAGATAAAGGTTATTTTACTATAGTCATTATTATTTTAGATCTTTTGACCCTCACTGATAGTCACATGGTCAAAGATACTAAACTTGTAATATAAAGGATTGTCAGTGATAGGGACAAGGCCGTAGCCAGGGGGAGGTTTTGGGGGTTCAAACCCCCCCTGAAATTTTATGAACAAAATATATATGGCTTTATTTATGGTTCAAACAATATCAAAATTAATATACAAGTATAATTTAGGGGGCTTTGTTGCCATAACAAACACTTCAGATAGCTTCTAGAACTGTTTATCATCTAGAAATTTTTCTAGCTTCCGGAAATTGGGGGATGTGACCACCAAACCCCCCCTGAAATTATTGGCTAGCTACGGCCTTGGATAGGGAAGTTGAGGTTAGAAAATTTATCAGGTGTACTGGGGGCAGTGGCAAGGTGTGCTGCTGGTATTCAGTGTTACAAATGATAACAGTTGAAAATAAGAGAAAATATATTTTTATTATAACATGGGCAGTCAATTCATACACTAGAAGTTTACATTGGAATCACTCTTGTTTTCCAATACAATATTGAATGTTGGGAAATAAAAACATGTGAAATTTTGATAGAGCTAAATTTACCATTGGAAGCCATACAAAGTGCATCTTGAAGGTGAATATTAAAATACTAACTAGTATTTGGTTGATGACATAATTATACAATTAAAACTGTAGTAGAAGTAAAAAATTATAACATTAATTTTCTATATGTATATGTGGACCCCCCCACCCCTTAAAGGGGTCCAACAAATCCCAGGGGGGTCTAACAAATTCCAGGTGGTCCTGACCCCCCTGATCTCCGTTTCTACACTCTTGGTTCCATTTATATATTGACAAGACCATTAAGAAAAGATGAACATCAGTTTCCACCAAAGAACCAATTACATTTTCAAAGAATTTAGTAATATATATATAGGCTTAGATTTTAAAATATTTTTATAAAATCAATAATTTTTCAGATGGTGGGCAGGCATGGAGCATCTCAAATTAATATTCAGCCCTGGACAGATGAAGATACATCATTACGTGCTGCAACTCTTCCCCGGAGACATCAACGCAACGCTTCGGGAGACTCTGCAATTAGCTTGGCTACTGGAAATAGAAGTCATACTGTGACAACTACTAGCTGTTCTACACCTCGTTCTTCTAGACATCATCGTTCCTCCTCTATCCATAGCTCTACATTACCAAGAAGGTCACATTCACCACACTCAAAGAGTGGAAGTATCTCTTGTTCTACTTCACGTACTTCAGTCTTGCCTCAAACTATTTCCACGCCGCTAGCTATTTCCACTAATACTAGTCCGTGTAAAAGTTTGACATCAAATAGTTCACCCCAACATCAATCAATATCATCAAAAACGCCATCCCAATTATCACTTTCTCGTCCGCAAAGCTCTTCAAGCAGGTCTACTGCAACTAATCAAAATAGTTGTACAGTGCCATCTATTTTAAATAAATCATGTTCGCCTAGCAAAACTTTAATAAGAAGCAATCAAGTTTACAGCTCTCCAAGTAAAACCACTACTAGTATAACTCTTCATTCTTTGGGCAGCCATAATACCATTTCACCAATGCAAATTACTCCCATTCCTGCTAGCAGTGTCATGAACTCCAATCACAAGAGCAAACATATGGCAAGTAGCCATTCCAATACTTCATCAAATAAAGGAAGTCATTCTAGTGAGAAAAATTCGGGAACATTATTAAATGACCATGTGTCTATTAAAAAAACAGGGACACAAGTATTGTCACCAAACTCAGAGAACAGAAGTTCAATTACACTGCAAGTTTCGACGAGCAATCGAAGTTCCCCTCCAAATTCTGATTATTCCAGCCGTTGCCAATCTTCCATTGGCCAAAGCAGTGTAGTGTCCCCAGTTTCTTCTTCATTACCATATCAAGATTCTCCAAAGCAAAGCATAACTGTTCAATCAGAATCTCCATCAGATTATGGTTCCTCCAACACAACCACCACAACTATAGATGGCGGAAATACAAAAATATATGTCCAGCAACACAACTCCCCAATGAGATCTGTTATTACATTTGAAAATGACACGAGGAGCAATAAAAATGGTTATGGACTATCAAATAAAGAAATTGTAATTCTAAATGACATTTCTCAAAACTCTAAGAGAACTGAATTACCTATCGTAGATAATGTCCCTGTTGTAGTGGGAAAAGGAAGAGAAAATGTTACACAGGCAAATGTAAATTTGGAGTGTCCAAATCCTTTATACAATTCTTTGGAAGTAGTGAAATCAAGTCATAATAACGATACATTATCTTGCATTGCAGATAATAAAGAAGTAATCTCTAATAGTATGGATACTAAGCAATTTTTATCCAGTGACGGTCTTTCTAGAGGAGATTGTGTTGGGAATATTGACTCAGTGACAAGAACAAAACTTACAAATAGCCTGAACAACACGATCAGCTATACTGGAAAATCAGCAGAGCTAGATAATGTAAATTTGTCATCAACTGGAAACATCATAAACATCAATACTCCTATTCCCTCGCATCACACTAATGCATACATATCCCCTACATCACAGATATTTAATGATCCTACAATGAACAACACACGAAATTTATCTGTTGTATCTGCATCTCCAACACTTCCAATCAAAAATAAGGAAGGGCTTGATTTTAAAAACATATTTCAACGGGGCCCCACTCTTTCTATGGATGGATCACTTCCCACAAAAAATAAAATTTGCAGCAATCCATCAAGTCCAACAAAATCTTTTGGTAGTTTTGGAGGTTCCTATGGAAACCTGTTTATTGAAGGAAAGAATACGACAGACAAGTTAAGTCATCCACATTCTCAGGAACTCTTTACTGGAATTATATCAGTGGAAGACAATGCACTTAAAAGCCGAGAAGGAGGTTTAAGTCATGGATTAGGAAGTGCTGATTTGTGTCCGTATACAAGCCTTAGTGATCTTACAGTTCACTTCAAATCCCTTGCCGCTCAAAAGATTCTGAAAGGGGTGAGTATAAACAGCATAGACACACTAGTCGAAGTAAATATGGCAGCTGCCGAGAAACAGAATAATTGTGATGTCACCATACACACAGATTTAGGAATGGTGTAGGTAATTAATTCTATTTACAATACTACACATTTTAATGCAGCAATTATTTTTATTAGACTTTCTAAAATTAATTGTGTTAAATGATTTCATTTTACCCAGAAATAACTTAAATAACAAATAATGTTAAATAGTTTATTTTGTGAACATAATAAACTTGAAAAATACATTAGGTAACAGTTTAACTAGAGTTATTTTCTTCTAGGCCTATTTCATTGTTCCTTTTTATATTTAAATAATCTTAGTGTTTGCCTGTTTTAAAAATAATTTACTTTAACTTAATGAAACTAGTGTAAATATGTCTGTGTAGTTACAATTTAATATTTGAGTGTCATTGAAAATTATAGTTTTAGTTTTATTGTAAAATTATTAAGTTTTCATTATTTTGGTTTATTAGTTAGTAATAACAATTTTATTCCTCAATTTGAAAGGCAAATATTTTAAAATGTTACAAAATACTAATTCATTTCTATGCACACATGATAAAACTGCATCACTAAAATACACAAATATTTATAAAACAATTTGGGTACCTATAGCCAGAGAACATAAAATTTACAATAGTTTTGATTTTTTCTATAAAATGTATATAGGTAGTAAATATAGAATATAATCGTTTAACTATTGATTCAGAAATACCTTGACTCAGTGGGGCCAGAACCCCCCCAGGGCCCTGTCCCATTCATTATTTTCAACTAAAACTGCAATGCATTTTCAGCTTCAAATCTCAAAATATATAAAATCAACACAAAAACTTCCATTTGAATTTTGAAAATGCCCTTTCCTACTTTTAGCTTATTTGACTTACTGGCCGATTTTTAAAGTACTAGTTCGTAGTAACGTTTTATTATTAATTATATAATTAATTAGATATTAAATCTAAATTAATTATATGATTAATTAAGATATTTAATCTTTTTGAAATTCACTCATAAGATTAATTAAGATATTTTATCTTTTTTAAAATTCATCCATAAGATTAATTAGTTGTTTAGTGTTATCTTTGTCATTGAAACATAGCTTTTATATGCATCTGCTGTACGAACATTTTCATGAGGCATTCTCATAGGCCTTCCTTAAACCTTTTCCCTTTGGGCCTGGTGAGTATTTTTTTTTTTTTGCTCCGGCACCTCTGCCTTGATTGTTTGAACAGAATCTTGAATAAAATGTACAACTGATTATACTTTTATAAAATTTCTAATATAATATCATCTGTTTTAAGATATTAATTTAGATTGTTGCATTATTTAAAAAAAAATACATTTGAACGTTTTTTTTGTATAACTTGCTAAGAAATCCTATCTCTGAGAATAGTTAATAATTTTCAAAGCTATGTATTAGCCTGAAATTGCAATATTTTACTAACACGATTTGGATGACTTTTGAAATTGACTGAATGGCACCTATTAAAATAATAAAATTAATTGTCTGGCCTTTTGACTTTATAATACATTTGCACTGACAAAACTATGTTAAATAGTACTTACTTTTAATTTATGGAATTAACATACAATTTTGAACACAAGGCTATTGCAGCACATGACTAAGAAAACAACTTGGGGCAACACACTTAACTCCAAACACAATGCTAAAAAGTTACTATCAAGGTTATAAAACAAATATTTTCCCAGGTAAATTAAATACCTCAAGGCACCCAGTTGAAATTGATTAGGAGGCTCTCTACTTTGTAGTTGACTATGGAAATAGGATTCGACAGTGCTGGATTAATTACCAAGCATTTTAGGTTTTATAGGTGATTTCTTTATATCATCAAGGTGCCTAGGGAACTCATAAGGACTAAACAACTTAGAATTTGCATCCAAATTGTTAAACTAGGAAGTGAACAACTTAAATACTATACCATTTTAAAGGATTTTTTTTCTATTTGATGATTAGATGAAAAGACAAACACTACTTTTTTTTTGTTTAAAATAGTTGGACCTAATTTAACTAAGCATATTACATCATTTTACTCACACAAATATCTTCAAATTAGAAAATTCAGAAGTATCAATTGTATTTGCAGCGGGATATTATTACAACATTGTGTCTTATTCATACATGAGAAATTTTTAACTGGGTAGGCCTACTTTTAAAAAAAATAAAGAATTGAATATGTTTTGTACAATATCAATCAATTTCAGTATGGTATAATGCTAAAAGATGCAGCTTATTTTCTTTTCTTGTTCTTGTTAACTAATACCAGATATTTAGGAATTATCTTTTTAGTTAGGGAAATTCTCTCTTGTCTTAAATACAAAGGTTATTCAAAAGCATTCCTTAAGATTAGTAAAGCTTAAGCTTATTTAAACTAAATGCATAACAGAAAAAAAAAAGTGTTTGAACCAACACAGTGATTGAGTTTTGTAGAATACATTTTATCGACGTTTGAAATTTTACCAAAACCAAATTGCAAAGTTAAAGAAAGTGTTCTTTTCATCAATAACTATATTGTCATTAGAAGGTATCCATACAGTTTGTTTACTGAAAAAGTTATACACATTAAGTCTGTATCTTGAATGTTTGGTCCCTAATGAATTATCTTATCAATTTAATTTAGATATAGATAAATTTATTTGTTAGTATGGCATTAGTAAGAATCTCTCCAAATGAAGTTGAATAAGTTGAATTACTGAAAAAACCTAATACAGAAATTAGGGCAATAATAATGCTTCCAGATAATCATAGTGTTAAAATATTCTTATTAGGTAATTAGATGTTTCATTAGTATATCAATTTCTGACATGAACTTTTCCACAAGCACTAATTATAATACAAGCTATAATGAAAAACCTTATTCGAATCACAAAATCAAAATTTTTCAAAGGTGATAGTTAATCTAAAGGATTATTTGATATTAAAATAAAAAGTCTTCAAAAAATACAAAGATACACAAAATACACTAAAGAATTAATTTTTTTCTCAAGTATACACGGTTTACTCTCAAAAGTAACTCTTCTTGATGGATTACACTTTTCCCCTATCTTAAAAGCTATTGCTACACCTCAGTAGAAACATGCGAGATGAGCCCACTACTTTTTTGGGGTAGATAGAGGGTACATGTTAAAGATAAATAAATTTACACTAAACATTTAAAATTATATAAGATCCTTTTTTGTGATATACTCCTCAAAGTAAACATTTTGAAGTAATATATGTTTTCTTCGTCTACCCTATAAGGTAGCAAGCCTACCTTGAATAATTTCTCTATGAAAAAGCTTGTAAGATAGGGCCATAAATCTTCATAGAACAAATGACACCCCCTGTAATTTTCTTTGTTGTTGCACACTTAATGTAAATAGTTTGAAATAATGTCAAAATCTGCAAAGCAATTTTTAAGAAAATCTTTGTTTTATGAAGATCATCCCAAAAACTTTGTGTGAAACATTTCATTTATTAAAAGTATTTGACCATTTAGCATTATTATACATTTCATTTAAGAATGGTGTCAACATATATTTTTCATGAATTCAAGACTTTCATTAAAGGCCCCCTTATAATATTTAAAAATAATAATATATAAAAATTGATCTTCCAATAAAGTTAAGGTGGGGGTGTAAGGTTCTCGAGAAAATGTTGTTTTTGCAGTTATTACATAAAAACATTTTTTCACAAAAAAATAAATAAAATTATTCCCAAGAGTTTAATTTTCTTCACATGATGACCTCAACAGTTCTTGGAATATCTGTCAAGGTTTTCCTGGAATATAATGACAACTTTTTCTCTTCACTTAACAAGTTTGTAATTTAATTCCGCTATACTCATGACAGATATTCAACAACTTTTGATATCACCATGTGAAGAAAATTAAACTCTTTATGTTTCCAGTGGAGAAATATTTTATTTTTTTGGTCAAAAAAAATTTTTCTTTAAAAGCTGCCAAAACATTGGGTTTTTTTTTTGTCCACGACACTCCCACCTTAAGGTACCTAAATATAAATAACAAAGTGTACAGAAAATGAATTTTTAATTTTTAAACTTCTTGTACACTTCATTTAACTTGGAAGGTACCAAGTACCTTAGCCTGAAATGTAGCCCATCGAGGTAAGACTATTCACCTTAAACCAGTTGTATATTTGTTATTTTAATACATCCTCCTTCTCCACCCACCTTAAAAGTATGAATATGGATAAAAATCAACTGTTTCAACACTTTTAAAATTTATATCCTTTCTGCAATAAAATAATTTCATGTAACTACAAATAACATTTAAATGTTTGATTTTTAAGAAAATGTTGTAACACATTCTTGTTTACAAGCAGTTGGAAAGAATTTTTTTTATTTATCTATGTAACAAAATAAATATTATTGTGAATAAATGATGTGAATGGAGTGAGTGTAAATTATTTCAAATTGAAATATTTTGTATTTTTAATACATATTTTGATACATAAATTGAATACAATGTTTTTTACTAATTATATACTTTCACGTGTCTTATACATTCAATTTATTTAAGCTCATTTCTTAAGTATGAAGTGACAACTGAGCATTATACAATATATTATCTCAAAAGTAATATATTTAAATAATTTGTTCCATTAAGATTAGGGATATATATATATATATATATTTTACTGGTACATGCTGAAAAACCTTAATATGGAAATATCAAGCTTATTGCAGCTTGACGGTATGTTACTCAAGTCTCCACTCTGTAAAAGCCTTTCTTTTTAATTATTCCCATTAATTTTTGTCTATGTAGTTTTGATAGACTTTTTTATATATGTGATTCTTGGATGTTGAAGAACTATTATCAAGCTTATGCAAAACATATTTTTTACAATTAATTTATATTTGGTCCAATTCATTTCTGTCATAAAACTCTTTTTCCAAACATGTCACAATTGCAATGGTCCACACTTAATATTATAATTTTATACAAAGAGAAAGAAGAGCTACTCTTTCATATTGAGTATAAAGAGTGGTTTCACATATAATTTATACTTTACCTTACTTAATATTTTATTGTTTACTCTCTTACAAAACTATGTGGCTTTAGTGTAATTATTGTATAAACATATTTAATTTTTACATAAAATTATTATTTGATTACCATTAACTTATGTTTTTGAGGACTGCTTAAAAGTTATTTCCAAACAACTAAAAATATGTAATACAAACATTGACATCATAACAAATTTGAAATGTCTTTCATTGTTTTCCAGGAACCAAATTTGATCAGAATACATTAATGAGAAGGCCAAACTTATGGTTAAAAAAATGAAATTTAAATATATATTTAAGTCAAAAACAGTAGTGTCTCATGACCAAAATTCTTAGGCAAGCTAGAAAGGGGAGTTTCAGGGGCTTTTCCCCCAAAGCTTAAAACAGGGATTTTTTTTTTAATATCATGTGCTTCAAGAAGCTCTTTGAAATTTTTTTTGTGATTATTGTGGCTTTGGGTGTCCTTATGTTCTGTGATTTACATAAGGCACACTATAATCTTTATTTTTTATATCAAAGAGGATTTGGGGGCAGGGGGGAACATATCATCCCCCAATTTCTTTTACAAGTGGGGGAAATTCCCCGGTGTCTCCCACCCCAGTCCTGCCACACCTAAACTTGACAAATTTTAAAATTAAATATGTTAAATATACATACAAGTAATACAAAATAATAAATCATTTATTGCTAAATAATAAAATTTGCATCAGATGTGTAATCTTTTTATACCTAATTGAAATTAATAGATATGCCAATATTTCATGTTTTATTTTCATATTCACAAAGAATTTCCATGTCTAAGCTGTCTTGAAAGACTTCAACAAAATGTCAATAATATTCAGATTCTAAGATAAGGTATGTAAGGACATGTAGTTCATGTTTCTAACGATTTTTTTTTTCATGGTCACACAAGTACTTAATAGAATCCAATGTAAAGGATAAAAAAAAATGACCATGTCAAACATTTACTTTCAAATAATAATGTACAAAGCTATATTTTTGTAATAAAACATTTGAAAATGATCCCAAGTGAACCTTTATTAAAAGGAAAACATTGTTTATACCTGAAATGTGTTTATTCTACTTATATCCCAAGGATCAAATTTTTCAAAAAATGCAAAAATCTTCTATTTGCTTACTAAACTGCTAATTTAACCTAATTTTTTCATTTCGTCCATTTTCTCACTAATTTGGTTAAAATGTAATTTTTTTTATTCTAGACTAGATTTTTTTATGATAGACTCGCTTGATTTGTGATTAGGTAATTATTTTCACAAATAATTTTTTGTTGTTAATAGAACTGAGCAGAAAAGTTTATTTAAAAACTTTCTTCCCAATTTAATAACATTGTTGGTTTTGTAATTTTCTAATAGTAAAAATGCCATACTACCTACTGTATATAATGTGTCTAAAACCAATATGTCAAACTCTTTGCAATATTGAATTGTCTTGAATTGTTCATCATAAAAATACTTGAAGAAAACTTGTGCAATATAATATCAATGTGAATATTTTCATTGCTGTACTTATATAAAGTATTAACCAAGGATAGAATATACAAACGCAAATATGTACAAAGAAAAGCTTTTCACCTCAGGTGCCAAATTATTTTAAGTCTCATTATTAATGTACTAATATTATCTAATGTAACAAATCTTCTTATGCTTTTCTCAATAGTAGACTATGTATTTAATAAACCAAACTTTACATAAACTAAACAATACTCGTGTTTTATTGAAATATTCCTTAATTGTATGTA
>CABFWB010001294.1:0-13070 GCA_902151455.1 Timema bartmani
GTTTTATAGAAATTCTCAGCATTTTATTTAAATGCACAGCATTTTCAGGGAATTCGCGTCTATTTCGCTAAATAGAATAAAGCGAAAATACTCTCAAAATCACGTTAATTCGCGAAATAAAAATCGCTTTAAACATTTTCAAATGCCATGAAACGCAAAGAAAACTTATAAATACCCTATTTTCGACCCCATATTTTTTTCTCGCGTTTTTCGCAAAAGCGAATTTACCCTATCTCTACTTGTCAGTGATCTGCGTCCGACATATTAGCTCAATTGGTAGTGTGTCTGTCTACTGAGGTAAGGGTCCCAGCTTAGATTCCTGGTATGACCGAGAAATGTATCATTTGTGAGATATGGGTTTACCATTTCATAGTGATGAATTAACGGCCAGGGACTGGATGTTGTGTCTGGTCTAGATTTAAGTTAGTTTTAAAATCGTGTGCTGATATCATTAGTCTGTTCAGAAAGTGCACGTTAAACCCCTCAAATAAATGAAAGTCAATGACACGCTTTTTGACCGTGTTATAAATTGGGATCAGGACTTAAATATATAAGTAGAGATATATTGAACTGATTCAACTTAAGGTGTAGATCTAGGGAACACAAGTTGAGGGATGGGTTTTTGAAGTTTTTATAGCCAAAATAAATAAAATATTGCTCCAGTAGATACCTAGAATTTAATTTTCTTCACATGGTGATGTCAACAGTTGTTGAATATCTGTCATGAGCATAGCAGCATCATTAGATGAAAAAACTTTTAAATGAAGTGAAAATTAAATTCCAGGACACTCTTGGCAGATATTCAACAAATGTTGATATAACCGTGTGAAGAAAATTAAATTCTAGGTTTCTACTGGAGAAATATTTTATTTATCTTCATACACAAAAAAAAGTTTTGCTATGAAAATTGCAAAAAACACTCAACTTTTCTTGTGTCCCCTACATCTTCACCTTAAGGTGTTGGACCCCCGGGGGGGGTGAAAGTATCTTAACGAAAGTATCTTAAGGTGAGGTAATGTGTGAGTCGGACTCGGACAGGTGCAATTGTAAGTACAGTTCAATTTTCAAAGGAATAATCTTATCGGACAACTAGAAAAGTTACTAGATATACTTTCACGTGCTCATACGTCAAGTCATGTGACCTGCAGCTGTCAACTTTAATAGATATTATCAATAGTTATAATATTATATAATATTTTTTTTCTTAGTTTTTTCCTACCCGAATACAACCATATTTTTAAATAGTTTCAACGAGTAGGCCTACCAGTGGAACTCCAAAGGATCGCAATCCTATAACCTTTTCCTTGATCTTCACCAACCCCTGCCAGTCAAATAATTAAATATTAACTTCTTATTTAAATGAAAATACACTTTAAAAAGTTGCCCACTTTGGTGCACGCATGGTCCAAGTCATCACTCTCACAATAGACTAGACTGCCGGGGAGATCGGGGCTCAAATCCAGGGCGGGTGTATTTTCCCAAGTGGTTTTCAACTCTCCTTCCATTCAAATGCGGGTACACTTCCTTTAAATTAAACCTTCTTCATTCCTAACACATTAGCACGATTAGTACATATGCGTACAACCCGAACGGGTAGTAAGACGTGGTGCTTAAAAAAAAGCACTATATAAAACTGACATTTCTTCGCAGATATGAAGTAGTGACCCAGCTCCCCCCTTGTTACCTCTGACCCCTCTTCCTCATGGTCCCTTTGACCAAGACATGTATGATATCACACACGTGCGGTTGCGCTCACTTTCTTCCCGTGCGCATGCGCCAAATCGATCGTCTCTTGTCCCTCCCTCCCTGTGGGAATTGCATGCACTTGTTTGTAAGCCCGCCGTGGTCCAGACAGATCTTCTACGTCACACATACACCTCTCTCCCTCCGGCGCGCAGCATCACGGTGCGTCATGGTGGTCTGTATCATCGTGAGGATCTGCTCTCGACTGCACCGAGGGCTAGGACACATCCTTTAAGGTAACAAGCCACACTCATCTCATTCGGGCACTCTCTACAGTACAATCTTCATAGGAAGGGACCGTATGGTCTAAGACGCCACTCTCCTTCCGATGACGGGGAGAAAGGGGTTCGAATCATGGCCGGGTGTACTGAGGCTAGTTTTTCCTAAATGGTTTCCCACTATCTTTCCACGCAAATGCGGGTATATTCCTTCTAAAATGCTTCCGTTAGTAATTATCGTATGAACCGAACAGATAGTAAGACGCGGGGATAAAAAATATATATTTAATGATATCAATCAAAAGTGACAGTTTTAAACCCATGAATTTACGTATAAATCAATTAAAATAGTTTATCTGTATTTTTTAAACCCCAAAAAACTTTAATCCTAAACGAATTAGACTGTAGTCCTACAATACCTTTCCATTTACAGTTTTTTTAATCGTTGGTGACTAATTTTATTTTAAACTCATTGCTTGATAGTGTAAAGAAAATAAATACGTTTATTGTGTTGAGGATTTCCTAGTACCTCGTACGCCAAATGTAAAGTATGTGTGACAATCTTACAAACTCTAAAATATTGTTTAGGAACTATTTGAAAATATACTCTCTAAAAGATTTTATAGCCTTAGTTAGATTTGAATGCAATGTGCGTTGCAGCAATGCAGTAAGGGTAATCGAATGGCCTAGGAAATGAATATTGAGAAGGGTTAACTATATTGTTCTTACAACTTAATATTCTATCTAATTTCTATATAGTAATAAAATGTAGAGTTTGTTTCTCTGTTCGTCATGAGCGTAGCGTGATACACCTTCCTCGGTACAATTATTAAACTAAAAACTTCTCTCCCGGAATAAGCCGGGTATTTCAACTCGTTTAAGATCAATTTGAACGGATTCTTCAAATAGTATAATATATTGATTAAAAAAAATAACTGTTCAAACATCATTAAATGATTTTGAAAAGTTATTTGAGGCATTAAATTAACAGTATTGGTTTGTATATACATGGTGTTTGGAAACTCAAGGCTCAAACTGCACATAGAGTTTTTTTTTAACCAAAAGTAATACAAATCCCTATACACAAAATCCCTATACACTTACATTCGGCAAACTATGCTTATCCCATTAAATTGGGTTCAAAGTTTCAGTGTACAGCGTCGGGAGAGCAAAGCTGCGCAAGCATGAGTGTACAACAGGTTGTATAGGAGTTAAGGCGCGTGGCACTGCACACCTCGACATCTTAGCGCACGGCAGCAAAACATTTCACAATCAATAGTAAACAACATATCAGTCCCTCTAGAAATGGGAATACTTTCTGAGGGTCATCATTAACGGTCCTACATCACAAAAAGTGCTTACCATTATTACATGTGCAGTGACGCGCGCCTAACTCCTATGCAACCTGTTGTACACTCATGCTTGCACAGCTTTGCTCTCCCGACGCTGTACACTGAAACTTTGAACCCAATTTAATGGGATAAGCATAGCTTTCCGCATGTAATTTTGCAGGGGATTTTGTATTACTTTTGGTTCAAACAAATTATAAATGCAGTTTGGGCGTTAATTTTCGAACATCCTGTATTATAACACCACGTCTTACTACCCGTTCAGGTTGTACGCATATATAATAATTATTATTCTAACGGGGTAGGAGATAGGAAGGAATTATTTTGAAGGCAATCTGCCTCATTTGCGTGGAAGGAGAGTGGGGAACCATTTAGGGGAAACCACCCTAGTTAGACTCAAACGGGATTCAAACTCCGATATCCCCATCATCATCAGGTCTGTCTAGCACAAATAACGCCTTAGAACGTTCAGCCATTTATTGATTTTGTTTATAGCTATTTACAGAAACAAATAAAATGTATCATTTTTAGTAGAAACTGTTTTAGCTATTCAACAAAAAATTTTGTTTGTGTGAAATTTTTTTCTGTGATTTTTATTTGTTGTTTTTGTTTGTTTTAGCTTTTGATGTTTTTTTCGTGATTGTTTATTAATTTTTAACTAGCTCGGAAGATATTACGATTGTTTTTTCATGTAGTGCATATATATAATGTCCCAGTTCAAACCATCAGTAAATTAATTTATCTAATAGTAGTGCACAAGACGAAGAGAGTGAGTTTTCCTGTTAATATAACCTTCATCAGCCTGTAAAAAGTACGAGGAACCAGTCACTAATGGAAATGAATGCGATTTTTTAATATTTAATTTATGTTTTTAATACTATAAATTTTACTCATGCAAAATTGTTAGAATATTATCTGTGTTTCCCAAAATATGATACGCGTACCTCTTGAGGTACACTAAGGATTTCAGGGGGATACGCGACATACTACTGCGTTTTATTAATCATACAATATTTAAAAATAAAATAGGTTCGACTGACAAATAAATGAGTATTCTGATGTGGTTTCATAGCTTTTAAAAGCTAATTTTTTCCCCCTCTGTCAAAGCTTTTTTTAGCTTAACACTGTAAAATTATACAAATTTGGAACGATCGGTTTGTACTTTACAAGATAAAAGATATTTCTTTTATTTTTTCATGTAAGTTTAGTTGGCCATGGGCCCCAAAGGGGTTACGTAACTTACCGAAGCTTGGGAAATATTGTTCTATATTTTCCTTCTTCTTAAGTCAACAACCAGAAGGTTGGTTAGTGCCACCCGCACCAGCTGGTATAAATACCATGTTCAAGGGGGGGATCGGAACGTGTAGTAGTTTCTCGTAACGTTCCACATTAAATTTATATGCGTGAGATTGAAATGACCTTCCAATTTTGCCCGGAAAGGTATTTTCACATACCTTCTAGGGTTATTTTACATGCCACAATCGACATGGGACCAACGGCTTTAATTCCCCTCCTTTGGAAGTTGTGCTACGGATTATCATTGATCAAGAGAAACCCGTCAATCTCGGCTGGGTTTGAACCAACGAACATCGTGTCCTGAGGCGAACACTTTATCCCAAGACCACCAGAGTTGACTGTTTTATATTATAGCTACTTCTGTATAACAACCCTTATTAATTTAAAATTGAGTGGATGGATAAAATTCAATGAATTGTATTTAGAGTAAAAATTATTTATTTCATTATTAATATAGTTGATATTAAACATATATCACATTCAATTATCTACAGTAAATATTAAATAACTTATCCTATCATAGATTTTTTTAATTTTGGGCAGCATTATAACAAATAAGAAACCCTTATATTATTTGACTACAATAATATATATCACAATGGAGTTAATATAAATCTATAACTAATGCCAACTTTGGTATAGGCCCCTAGTACAAAATTTTATTTTAAAATTATTTATCTACATTAACAATTTAATTAAAGCTTTGTTTCACGTAATTAACACTTATATCTCAAAACAGATGAAAAAAATAGTAATTTGACTAAAATATGTAAAGCTAAATACAAAAATAAACTGAGCTTTACAAAAGTGCATTTGTAAGTTTATATTTATCTTTGATGAAAAAAATTGTTTCATAAAGTTTATTCGAAGTAGTTATTTGTTTAAATAGCACAATTTTTTTTATTTCTTGTATTCATAAATAGCCGTTTCAAATCATAATCATAAAATATATTAATCAGAGAATGTCACAGTAAGTATATTATAGAATTGTTAAGATACAATAGAAAAGGAGGAATTTCACATTACACACATTTTCAAGGACAACTTTTATACCTCAAACCCCATAAAGACCTCAGCAAATGCTTTCTTTATATTTTAATTGGTTTAAATATGACAGAAATCTCCTTTAACCATACTATAAAGTGTAATTAGAAAGGTGTCATGATTGTCTAACAGATGGCAGCACTAACTCAATTTGCGTTAAAATTAGACTGTGGCCCTTTTCCCCCTGTAACTTTCAAATGCGTTTTACCTAGTGAGTTCATATATAGAAGGATTTTGAAAGGAAGAATGTTCTTCCTTACTCGTCTGGCATAAAAACTTATTCCTAACAAAATCCTGCAATAGTCACAAGATTCTCTCAGTATTTAGTGCAATTAACGCATCATTATTAATTGATTGCTCAAAAACACGAGTAAATTCGTTAAAGTTTAAATAAAGATGGAAATAATGTAATAACTAAGCCCTCATTCAATATTAACTTACACACTTCGGTGGCCGCATGGTCTAAACTATAAAGGTCGAGTTACACGTTCGCCGAAAATAGATAGCAGAATCTGTTCAAGTGGCGCAGAAATTCACACACTATATGTTGACCCATGATGCATTGCAACACCAACCATTGGGTCTCAACGTATTTTATTTATAGTGAAAAAATATATATTTTATATCATTCTCCCGATGTATGTTTTCCAATTATAACGCTGTGTCGTGAAATAATCCAATACATCGATACACACGCTTTACATTACCGGGTTATTACAAATCTCCTCACAACGGTCAACGAAGTCAGTCTAAGACAACTGGACGCCGCCAACCAAGCACTGGAAATACTGGGTGCCAAGACAATTGGGCGCCATTGTACAAACGTATTGATTGTTTTTTTACGTAAATTTGATCATTTTTGGAGTTGTTTAAAAAAAATCATGAGAGGAACCTTAATTTGTTTGTGTTTATAAAGTTAGACTACTTGATATTTTAAAATTAAAAAAAACTAAACACATGAAAAGACATTAAATATACCTAAACTAAACTAACCTAACCTAACCTAAATTTAGTTTTTTTATAACTAAGACGCACATTTTTAAGGCTATGCTAACTTTATAAATACAAACAAATTACGGTTCCTCTCTTATAATTTTTTTTAAAACAACTCCAAAAATGAATATTTACGCAAACAAAATTATTACGTTTTTACAATGGCGGCACCCAGTTGTCCGGATCCGCTGTCTGCTTGCTTCTAGCTCTACAGTGCATGCGCTGTCATATGCAGATGCGCACTGATTTGAGATAGCTGCCTTAAATTTGATTGGTTCTCCTGTGCTGAAGCTCTCAGGCAGAGCGGACGAAGTAGAGATGAGTTGAACTTCAGCAGAACAACTCGCGCCGATGAGGCGGAAATATTATGATTGGGTTGGAGCGCGTCATGTGACCACGTTTCTGTTCTGTGCTTTTTTTCAGCGAACGTGTGACTCCACAGTAACGTGGTGTACTGAGGGGGAAGGGGGCTCTTAGGTAGTTTCCGACTCTCCCTTCATGCAAATGCGGGTACACTTCTTAATTCAACCGTCCTAATCCCTGACATATTTGCGTAGTTAGTACATAGACGTTTAACCCAAAAGGATAGTAAAACGTGGTGCTAAAATAAAAAAACTAAGTAGAACTAGAAACTGGTAAATCTATGGTAGGAACCATTAGCTTTAGGTTTGATTCTTGTGTCACGTGGTCATTTCACAGCAAAATAGATAAATACGAAATGTCAAAGCATTTATTTTATGATAACTAATAGACTGAATTATGGAGGATAATGTTTTAATTTTAGGCAGATCATGATATTAATTGCAATTTAGATTTTAAAAAATAAAAATAACAATAGGCCTATGTTTTATGGTAACAAAAACACTTTCATAAATACATGCTAGGAAACGATTTTATTCTCAGTGACCCATTCATTCTAAGACAGTAAAAAATAAAAAACAATTTGTTGCTACGATGTACTCAAGTCATGACGTGGAGCCTCGAGAAACACTTTCATCTTCCTCCTTTACTCTGTATTCCTTGGACCACTCAAGGATGGTCATGATTTCCCTGGAAGTCACAGGAGAGCAGGTACTACCGCCACTTGTGCTCCACCTGAGGCTGAACTTGCTCTTCCAGGAAGTCACAGGAGAGCAGTTACTACTTCCACTTGTGTTCACTTGAGACTGAACTTGATCTTCCTGGAAGTCACAGGAGAGCAGTTACTACCTCCTCCTATACTCTGTATCTCTTGGAGCACTCTAGGCTCGTCATAATCTTCCTGGGTGTCACAGGAGAGCAGGTACTACCTCCTCCTATGCACTTTATCCCTTATACCACCTTAGTCTGATATCCTTGGAAGTAAAAGAAGAGCTACTTACTACCTACCATCTTCTTCTGGGTTCTACCAAAGAATTCAGACATAGCGTCGGATTTTGTCGGCACCACTCCGGCCAAACGACACTTGCTCCGATGCCCCGGGCCAACCAGCCTATCCCTCTGGAGAGACAGCCTTCCATGGGCTTCCCTCAAGTTCCAGTCTATATTGTCAGGGCTCCTCTGAGGCTGAATACCGGAGACGTTCCTTTGCTGCGCGGTGGTAGCTCCACCACCATCCATGTTTGCGTCGGGGTCGGTCCAGAGCCTCTCGGCAAGTGCCGCAGCCCGCGGCCACAGTCGCGACTCTAGAGAGTTCTGGTTCACCTGCTCTGACCAAAGGCAAGCCTCACCGCCGAGAATCAGGGCCCGTTGTTCGGAGGTGAGCCCCATATTGACCCAGGGCCGGTGCTGGTAGACGGTCTGCCAAGATGCCACGGGCCCACAGGACCCGGGGCCTGGTCCGAACCAGTTTCCAAAGCCGCAGTCCAGGTACCAGGCGTTCACGTGGGAGAGGATCACCCGATAGTTGGCGTTGAGGAGATCTGCAGTGTCCGCCCAATCGCTTCCTCCCCAAACCTGCACGACGAACACCTCTCTATTCAGATACCTGCGACAGAAACATTTCCATGTGTACAGGGTGTCACAATCCTTCCCTGGGGCTTGGTGGGAAATACCACAACCATATCCCACACAGTGTGAGCTCTAATCTACTCGACTGTTCTAAACTCGTACTACCTTGACAGATATTCAACAACTCTTAATATTAACATGTGAAGAAAGTTAAACTCTGTTTATACTGTAAAAATATTTCACCAAAAGTATTGCTATAAAAACTGCACGTTCTCTAGACTCCCACCTTAAGGGGTGTCCTAGGTAGCGGAGATAGTGTTCAATCAGATGTTGCGCTTAGGTTAAATACTGACAAAACATTCAACAGTACACAAATTTGTTGTTTACTTGAATGAACACAAAACTATTTTCTATAACTTTATACATCTATATACTTGTAAACATAGTTTAAAAGTTAACATTTTCCTTTATGTAAAGTACAAAAATTCACATATTTATGTTGATCATGAAGATATAAATGCACGGAAAACGAAAGGTAATAGGTATAGGAGCGTAGAATAGATCTTTGCGAATAGAATGATTTCGACCCACCTCGGTGGCGTAGTTGGCTAACGCGCTAGTTTCATGTTGAGCTATACTGCCGAGGACGGGGAGCTCGAGGTTAGAATCTCGGTCGGGTGAACTGGAGGAGGTTTTCCCACAATGGTTTCCCACCCTCCCTTCACACAAATGTGGGTTCATTCCCTTTGAATTCAACCTTCCTTATTCCTAGCCCATTAGAGTAATTAGTACTTAAGTGTATAACCCGAACGGGTAATAAGACGCGGTGCTATAAATGTAATAAAATGATGTCATTTAATACAACACACATTGTATTGTCGTTTGTATTTTCCTCCTCCCCTATTAGTTCTCCTACTACCACCGGAAAGCTCCAACCAGGAACGTTATAAGCCCACTTGGTTTCTGACGTTTAGGAATTTCTACTCGACAATTGTAGCACCTTGAGGCGTCACTCTCTCAATATATTTGATTGCCGGGATAATGAGGAAATCGGGTTTCTAATCCCGATCAGGTGTACTTATAATCCATTCACGGTAGGAATTACTCTCTGAAAGGTCTTTTTTCCTACCAATATACTACTATATAATAGCTTTCTGGTAGGGAAAAAGGCCTTTCAGAAAACAATTCCTACGGTGAACAGAATATTTTACAGTGTTTTTTACCCAAAAGGTTTCCCAACTCTCTCCCTCCACGCAAATCTGGTATATTTACTCTAAATTCTACCTTTATTATCCCTAATCCAGTGTCAATAAGCGTATAGTCCAAACGGCTCGTAACACCCGATTAATTAATAAAAAAACGGGTGAATGTTGAACTAGCCAAATTCGACCAAAGGTCACAGTATTTATCTTACATACGAGTATGTCAAAAATTGGCACTTTTTGTCAAAACTGACGACCGCATACAACACACCTTGGCATACCATTGCGTGAAATTATATCTAGTTGATTTTCAAAAGTGAATTTTGTTTTGGGATGAATTAAAAAACTAGAGTAAAATAAAATTTTTATAAATATTTTTCACCCATTTTACTTTATAACATAGAGAAAGTATTGTAATCGTTAAAAGTGCGTCTAACAAGTCTGTCTGTAACTGGTGCTACAACCGAAACTGTTGGATGGATTTCTTTAGAAATTGATAATTAGATGTTATATGACTACACCCCGAGGCCGAATATTCATTTTGTTTCTAGCTCTAAAATCAAAGGTAGTTTACTGACAACTGATTTTTCAAAAATTGTCTTTACGATTCCATTCCAAATGTGTATGTTAGAGTGCTTTACGCAATGAATATAACTCTATACTTGTTTTTTTAAGAAAAAATAATTTAAGAGTAGTTTATTGATGAATTTTTTTTGAAAATTGGAAATGTATGCATGAGAAAGTACCTCAGGGTGGGACTGAAACAATTAAACGATTAGTAACTTGAAAACTAACACTTGAATGGAAAAGGAAAATATTCACTATCTAAATAAAAGCAAACTACATACTACACTATTAATTAAAGATAATGTCACTGAGGTGAGCTCCCCCGGATGTCAGACAAACCTCAGCACGTTGTCCATAACTTTCCTCAACATAGATCCTCTAGTTGTTTCCGACCCACCCTATTTATACTATTTAGTCGCATATATTTTTATTTTTTTTACCGTGTGATATACTTGGGTTTGGTGAGCTCGCTGGACCACACGATGACTGCTTTGGGCATGACGTGCCTATTGGCCACCATTAGTTTCTCCAAGGCTCGAACCTGGAAGCTTCCCCAGAGCTCCATCAGCGTCTCTCGGGGGTTCTCCTTCGCCTTGGGACTCTGCCCCAACACCTCTTTGTGCACCGCCCAACAGTTGAGGTCCACCTCGTCTCCTCCCATGTGGAACTCGTCCGTGGTCCGAGTGAGCTCCACCAGGTCCGCGTACAAGTCTCCGAGAACCCTATAAGTGTGGTCGTTGACAGGGTTTAGCTGTCCGCACGGTGGCTGCCCGCAGTACATCCGCCACGGCTGGTAGTTGACGCACAGGGTGAGGTTCCCCTTCCCCGATACGGGCCCCCACTGCCACCCCACCCCCGCGTGCGCGGGTGCGTCAATCTCCACGAGGACCCTCACCCCTCGCACCCGCGCGTGCTCCACCACGGAAGAGACGTCCGCGCTCGAGTACGTCTCGTCGAAGGAGTAAGCCCCGTACTGCGCCATCTGAGGCACCCTGGGGGAATCGAACGGGAAGCTCTGAGAGTCGGTCATGTGCCAGTGGAGGGTGTTGAGTTTGGAAGCGGCCATCCCGTCGATCGTTAGCATGATGGAGCTGAGTGGGATGAAGTTACGGGAGGTGTCGATCATCAAACCGCGATGGGGGAACACCGGTCTGTCATCAACGGTGGCGTTGTCCAAGACTCTCAGAATCCCGCTGTCATCATCTTCGTCGTACCAGATCATCTGAGAGAGCGTCTCTAGACCGTGGCGAGCCCCAAAGAAGGTTCCCGACGTCACGGTGGCACGGAGCGTCTTCCCGTGCTTCCTGACCGTGAGCCGGTACCCCTCGTCAGTCTTGAGGGTGAGGTACGGCTCCAGCTCGGAGCTGCTTCCCGACACAGATACCTTTACCTGGAACGCCTCCAGAGCGCGAACCTCATCCTGGTAGCGCCCCTGCCCCTGCCAGGACAGAGCCTTGAGGTTGTCGAGGAAGATCCCCCCGGCACGATCCAGGAGCTCTGTCACCTTGGGGGTGGCGGCGGCGGAGGAGACCTGGAGGCAGTCCAACCGGAACTTGGAGAAGGTGGCGGATAGCTCCGTGTGCCCCGTGGGGCGAGGCCAGAGGGGCAGGGCACCGCACTGCATGGTACACGTCGCCAGGGAGACGCGGGGGCGGCGCTGTTCCGAGAGCATATGTCGCACGCACTGGTTCTGCTCGCACGACCACGTCCACGTCGACCCCAGTAGCCTGTGGGCAGTGGTGGACAATCAAACATTGCTTGGGGGCTTTATTTACCCTGTGACGCTCTGTCACCTAGCAGGGCACTGCCATGGTCAAGAGTTCAGGACGGATATGGAGTAAATTGGGGAACAATGTACACAAGAAAGCGCCTGTGAATTTTCTAAGTTAGAGGAAAAACAAATAATTTATTTGGATTCATTAGAATTTAAAAAAACAAACAAAAAAACATAAATAATTGGAAATAAACCTATACGCATCAGTGGATACGAGGCCTAAAAGTCAGGCTCGTCTAATATGGTTTTCTAATTATGGGGAGGTCTAAGCTCGAATACTGTCTGGGTGGAAATTCACTAATGGTTTCCCACCATCTCTCCATTCAAACTTGGGCTCATTTTAACTCAACCATACCCTTCTCATCCTTACCACGTTAGTGTAACTAAACGCGGCGAACATAAATAGTTTTTATCATTCAACAAATATGTCAACAAACAAAAAAAACTTTTTTTAGTTTCTCTCTATCTTACAGGTAGAGAAAGTATGGTGATCGTCAAAAAAATCGAACTCGAGATTTTGATGAATCTTGACGTTTCATGACTCCCTGAATCCGAAAAAGTGGTTTTTGGATTTCCGTCTGTCTGTCTGTCTGTCTGTACCTCCAATTAGAGCCTAAACTATTTTACCGATTGAGCTGAAACTTGATATCTAGGGTTTTCATAGGGTTGCCCCGAGGGATTTTTGGAATTGGATATCTACCCCTAAAATTAAGGGTAGTTTACTGAAGGGAAAAAAGAGAAAAAGTCGATTTTCTCAAAATCGGCTCTAACGATTTTGATTAAATTTCATTTATGAACATTAATAAATATTCCAAACAAAATGGCTACTCTCAATATTTCGGCAAAATCGCTTTAAGGGCTCCGGTCTGATGCGTAAATTAACATTTTTTATAATAGCTCCGAAACTATTTGAGATATGAAATTACTTAGCATTACAAATATGTATATATATTTA
>CABFWB010001294.1:29114-50492 GCA_902151455.1 Timema bartmani
TTTCAGGGAGAAATTTTAGCCCATTTTCAGAAACAAGGGGGGAAAATGTGAATGTTGCATCGTACTTTGTAAAAACCCCAGGTCACAATTCGTAAAAAAAAAAAAAAAGAACGCCCAGGCCTACGGAAAAGAGGAAAACTGCTCCATCAAGACAATGCCAGACCTCATACAGGTCATCTAACCAATGAAAGAAGCAAAGAACTAGGCTGGGAACTTTCTGAACATACACTTTTCAACCACGACTCAACCCCTAGCGATTTTCATCTGTTTGCTCCGCTAAAAAAACATATTTGCAGTGAATGTTTCACTGTTGTCAAAGTTGTTGAAGATGACGTGAGAATGTGACTGAGAGAGCAGACCAAAGACTTCTATGCTGTGGATTTTTAGCCACTGCTTTAGAGATGGAATACGTCTATCAATATTGGTGGGGATTATTTAGAGATATAAAGATAAATAAATGTAAGGCTAGTAATAATTGTTTTTCCAGTTCATATCTCACTTACTTTTTTAAGAATCAACTGTGACAAAGTTACTCACTTCCTCTATTATACTATTATAAATTCATAGAAAACTTTAATATACTAAGGCTATCGTAATTTTAACTAAAAAATTAAATAGTTAAGTTAAAATTAATTTAAAACCACACCTAGATACGAGGATCTAACCCGGGACCTTTGGCTTAGCGCACCAATGCCCTATCACTGAATTATCCGGGATTCTTCATTCTATGACACAGAGCACGGGACGAGTCCTGGATAGCTTAGTGATGCACTAAGCCAAAGGTCCCGGGTTAGATTCTCATGTCCAGGGGGTAATTTTTCAACTAATTTAAATTAATCTAATTGGGGTATCCTCCATACGGACATCTTCGTGATTACAATTATTAGCATATTGTCTATTAATATTCATTAACAGAAAACATTAATCAAAAAATAAAATTATCAATTTTTTTAGCACCGCGTCTTACCAGTTTGTGTAATAATTATGATAGTGGTTTTAGGAAGGTTATATTTAGAAGAAGTGTAACTCTATTTGCGTGTAGGGAGCGTGGAAAAACATTTAGGGAAAACCTCCCTCAGAACCCGACAGAGATTCGTACTTCGATCTATGAATTTGATTGGACAAAGTGCTATACTTCCCCATTGGATGACACTACATCACGTGATTAAGGGCACGGAGAGAGTGAACCAAATTTAAAATCATACGAACTTAAAGCCTATGAAAATATTTAGTCAAGGTTAAGTGGTGAATGGATTATATCTCGTGCTTTCTGTGGCTCAAAGAAGTTGACTACTATCTAATCCGCATTGGTGGACACGCAGAATAAGTGTCAGGCTCGTCTAATATTGTTTGCCAGTGATGGGGAGGTCAGGGTTCGAATCTAGACAAGATATAACTAGGGTATTTTTCCTTAAATGGTTTCTTCCTCTCCATGCAAATGCAGGTACGCTTATTTTCAAAACTACACCTTCTTTGCCCTTCATAAAACTCGTGTTTATTTTTAGCACCGCGTTGGGCTTATAAGTTATAATGTAGTTGATTTTTGGACTGCTCTCATATATTTAAAAAGTCATGGATGAAGGTATTTTTCTTTAAAGTATTGTATGTAAATTATCTTTTTACTTCATCCATGGAGAATCACGCGTTTTCGCAGAATAGTCCGTAAAAGGATTTCACTAGAAAAACTTGTTTACTTTTCTCAAAATATAACTCCGCAGTATTTAACAAACTAGCGAGAAAAGCCAGCTCCCTATATCCAATAGGAAGCTAGCTTTCACTGCACCTGTTGAAGAGAAATACCTGATTGGTTACTCTTGACAGCGTCGCGAGATATACAAGCAAGGGACACATCCACATATAATGAAAAATATACGTAGAAGGTAAACAGAATGTGCCAGTGAAGGAGAGAGAGTAGACGTAAAACAGAATGTGCCGGTCAAGGAGAGAGAGTAGACGTAAACATAAAGTATAAGTGATCACAATCAATACAGACTTTAATTTCATCAATGTGTAAATAAATAAATAATAAAGAGTGTACAACATAAACAGTTTTATCAATATCAAACTTTCCAGAATAGGCTCCCCATCGCGGGACATTACATCGTCAAATCATCGATATCGGTATAATTGTCGCCCAAAAGTGGGGCAATTACTTTATCAAAATCGTCGATAACGTTATAATTGTCGCCCAATCGCGGGGCAATTAAATAATTAAATCATCAACATATTTTATAACGTTATAATTGTCGCCCAATCGCGGGACAATTAAATAATCAAATCGTCAAACTTCCGATAACGTTACAAAGTGTATTTTATATTTATGCTAATGTGTTGAATATGAAGTGTACCCGCATTTGCGTGGAGGGGGGAGTGGACAATCATTTAGGAAAAAAAACATACTCGGTACACTCGACTGGAATACAATAGTCTAGTCTATTTCAATAGTGACGCCTTGGACTGTTTGACCACCGAAGTGGTTCGAAAGTTTTTTAATACGTGATACAAACACAAAAATATCGTGCCTAATTAGGCCTAGACGTTTCACAATTTTACGGAATGTTGAGTCAGTTCAAACTCAATATTATTCCAACTAGATTTTTTAGATGTAGCTTAGGCCTACATCTTTGTTTCATTGAGCGCTAAAATTACAAATATTATACAATTTATCTCAAAACAATAACAAGTACAATAATAGCTCGTCGTAGCATTGTTCCCACAAACAATAGATTACGAAACACCAGTAATTACAATTGACAAATATTATGGAGACTTAACAACTCCAGCCCTCTGAGAGAGAACGAATGGTTGGGTTTCATGGCCAAACAAACCCGCGTCGCTGGGCACGTGGGCTATGACGTCGTCCTCGCGTGTGTGGTTTGATGGTGGTGGGTAAAATCGTGGCTCGAATCCCGAACCAGGTGTATTTTAGATGGGGCTGCAAAAAGCTTCGACATTTCGCATGAAGAAGAAAACCTCGATATAATATAAACATATTAGAAATATCTCCTTAAATATGACGTATTACAAAATTTAATTATTTTCAGAAGAGCTAATAAAAAGTATTTTAACACCAACTACTGTTTAAAGAACATCAATAACACAACCAAAGATAAGTTCAAATATGTCGGCATAAAATAATAAGTTAATTGCTGCACTTAATAAAGTACACTACCTATTCCTATCTCGAGCTTGTTCTACCCAGTCCACCTCATTACACCCTATCCCTATATTGAACTCGTTATATCCAGTCCACCTCATTACACCCTATCCCTATTTTAAGCTAGTTCTATTCAGTCCACCTCATTACACCCTATCCCTATTTTGAGCTATTTCTATCCAGTTCACCTCATTACACTCTGTCTCAGTCTGTTCCATTCTAATTCTGTCCTCCCATCTGCATCTTCCCAATGCTCTCTTTCCATTAGGTTTGCCAGTCAATACCCCAACAAGGTTATGGATTCTTCCATTCGCGATGGAGGTCCTGCCCGTCGTTATCTGCTAGATTTGATTAACCTAAAAATGGCTGGTGATGAATACAGGGTATGTAACTTATCATTATGTGACCTCCTCCGTTCCTCAATATTTTCACCCCGGTTTAAATCAGATATCTTCCCAGTAACCTTGTTTTCGATCACCCTATATTTGTTTTCATCATGTAAGGTAAGAGAACACGTTTCACACCCTCAGAGAACTACTAGTAAAATTATTGTTTGGTATATTCTGAGTTTTACATTCCTTGAAACCAGCCGAGAAGTCATCAACAAACTGACTGAGTAATAGCATACACGTAATAGATAATTTTAATAAAAAGACTAAAATTAATGACATGCGACAACAACCAAAACCTAATCTTTGACTGCTTTTCTCATTTAAAAAATGACTTTAGGGCACACCTAATTGTTATTCATATTTATTTCACCGAGTTCGGTGGCCGCATGGTCTAAGACATCGTTCTTGCAAATGACTGGACTGTCGATGATGGGGAGATCGGGGTTCGAATCCCGGTCAGATGTATTGAGGGTGGTTTTTTTTCCTAAACGGTTTTTCGTTCTCTCTTTCTCTGTTTTTATCTCTTTCTCTTTATGCAAATGCAGGCAAACTTCTTCTAAATTCAACCTCCCTCATCCCTAACACATTAACTTTATACCTATGCATACAACCCGAACGTAAAACGTGGTGCTAAAAAATAAAATGTTTTTTCACTCTCCATTCATGCAAATTTGGGTATACTTCCTCCAGCATCCTACATTTCTCATCCTTACTCTATTAGTATAAATAAGCCGATAGTCTTGGGCAGGTAGTAAGACTTGAAGCATAGAAACAGGTTTTTTTAAACTATGAGTGAAGAGTAACTCTGAGCGCGGGGCGATCCCTGGATAGCTCAACAGTAGAGCATTGGTGGACTACGTAGAGCTATCGGGTTCGATTCCTGTGTCCAGATGTTATTTTACAATTTAAAAAAAAATGATATGATTAGTAATTAAAATAATTCATCCCCCTAAGCCTTAAGTTTCATACATAGGCTACTTAATTGTATAGCTTTGCTTTCTTCCAAGCAAACAAATTTTGAAATGTATTTAAGCGCAACCTTCAAAGATCACCCCCTTAAGTGAATCGTGCCTCCTCACTAAGCCCCGCCCAACCCTCGTGACGTCACAGTAGTTTAGAGTTGCGTGATTGTAGTGAAGTTGTCGTGACTATAACCTCAATTCCGCCCTTAGCCGCTGTTGTCCGTAGCCATGCAGTGTATATATCTCCCTTCTAGCGGTCTGGCCTCTGCAGTTGGCAATACCCAAGCCAATAAAATAAAAAAATTAGCCGATACACGTGCCAGAACGTTTGCTAAATAAATACCAAACAATTTACCGTGTGATCGTACTTTTAGGTACAAAGGGGTGTGTTAACATAACCACGTCTCTTGTTACTGTGTGAAGTGTGGTGACCATGTATATATTTAGTCATTATCTCCGTTTATTGTGGTTTTATAAACGGACTGATTTTTATGGCAGGAAGGCGTGATTTGTCAAACAAAGCCACGCGTCGTTATGATTGGTATTCAACCTTGTCACTGAGGGATATATTGTGCCTATGACAGTCGTCCAAGACACAAGAACGGTACAAGGAATGAGGTTTCGTTTGAAGACAAGAATAATACTTTGAACCGAAATATGTGATTTCTTTTTCAAACTGTGTGTATTTTTTATCAATAGCAATTGGCTTGTAACATTTTATAAACATAATATATATGGTCTATTTCTCTCTCTTTTTTTACTTGCAATGAAGATTGTCAAGAACCTTACAAACAAAACTATTTGTATCTGATATCGACATTTCTCACAAGTTTTTATGTGCATCACTGTTTTTTTAAACTGAATTTATTAATCTTTACAGGTCATCGGGAACAGAAGAAAAATCGTTTAAGTGAACTATCTTGCTTGTCCGAATCACAATTTAGACATTTTGTGACTTTTGTGCAAATCTACTGCTCAGAATCTTTTTTTTAAGAGACCTCCTCAACGACTTTCTTACAACACCTGAATTTCCATCCTATTAGGGTACATACATTCACCGATTAACGAAAATTATATATATATATATATATATATATATATATATATAGCCTACATAGATTAGAGTCAACTGAGAATTTGACTAAGAAAAAAACAGACTGACATTCTGCAACTTGAAATAATAATTTCTGACCTCACATTTACAGCTATGTAGGGAAATGCTTGAAGATATTTTAACGGAAGAGACCAATCGATATTTCGATTGCTACTCGGAAAGAGAACAACGGACGGACAGACGGGCCTAGAAGTAACAGTTCGTTGTCGACGCTACTATCGTTTCAACGCGGAAAAGTTCATTATCGCGACCCGCAATCGCCTTCTGGAACGACTAGATGCGATCTATAAAAGGATTCAAGTGGATTATAAAATCTTCCTGGTTTCCCCGACCTTGAGAAAGTAATAGCTTTTTTATTTTTATTTAAACCAGTGCTATTCCTCTTTCGACATTATTTTTGAACGTGTGTCTTTTTTTTTTGTGCTGTGTGAATTTGTCTTTTAAGTTATCTAAAAGAAGCTTGAGTGGAATTTAAAACAGAATGTAACAGTCCTCTGAAAGTGTATTTGAAAAATTGAATTTAACAAACGTACTTTTGAAGACTAAAGTGTTGGTGTTCAGGTGACAAATAAATTACTTTTGTTGTTTTTGCTTCTGGTATGCCACTTTTCCATGACGTTTTGTCTTCAGCTGCGCAGGTCAGGCCTCATAAAGAGGAAGTCTCTTCTATAATGGTTTGGCTTCCTCCTCTCTCGACTGAGATGGCTTTTGATGTTTACATTACATTTTTTCCTTCTTCGTGAAAACAAATTTAAAAAAAATCGTATACGTATTTCAAAACAACGCTCGGCATTTCTTCCTTTCAAATGTGCTTGATCAAACGGTGAATAAGGAATAACCGAATGTGATTGATTGGCTGCTGTTGTAACGTAGCGGCAGTCGATGAGGAGAGCAGGAATGTGAGAAGGTCTTGTTGGGGGCTCACGTTCATTACCTTGTTGATAAAGAGGGGGGTTTTGATTGAAGGTGCACCCCACGATACAGTGACAATTCTTTGTAGATGTTCGTCGTAATCATGGCTGCCAGACGGATAGGAGTTCTGGCAGCCCTATCTGAGGATCACTTGTCTCACAATATGACGTCATCGACAGGTGCCAGAGGAGGTACCTCTATTCATGGGAACGTCAATATCTTGCTCAGTGGGTGAGTATCCCATTTTGAGAATAATTACTCCTGTCAAAATAATACACCACTAAAAATAAAGTTTATTTTAGCTACTCTCACAAATGAGCACGTATCCTAAATGTTAGGATCATTTAATATGGTTTTCTGGTGACGAAAAGGTCGGGATTCAAATTCTGGCTGGTAGTTTGATTTTCTGGCGACGATAAGGTCGAAGCTTGAATTCTAGCCATTTGCCTGATTTCTTGGGGTTCAAAAACTAGCGGAATGTAATGAGGGTGTTTTTATTTTGGATTCCTCCAAACAAATGAAAGTACGTTTCCTCTCAATTTTGCCTTTCTCATCCCTACCCTACTAATATAATTGAATGCGTATAGCACCGGCGAGTATTAAAAAACGAAGGAAAGAAAATCAATCCATAGAGAAGATGATTTTGTTGACTTCTAAATTGGAATTTATTGGGTTTTTTTTCTTTTTTAAAAAGCCGATTTTTTTAGATACAGCTTCAAATGCTTTTTTTTGAAAAAGCATATTCATTACAGTATTGTAGGTAAATCTCTTTTATTTATTTTTAATGGTTTTCTTTTGTTAAAAGCTTCGGCATGGTGACTCTAACGTCCAATTTTAAGTTTAATAAGAAGCTAGTTACTATATCTACTTTCACGTATTCATACATCAAGTCACGTGATGCGCAGATGTCCCTTTAGATAGCTATTTTCAATATCTATAAAATAACACAAGTAAAATAGTAAAATGTTATCAATTTTAACAACAAAAATGATAGTATTTTCTAAACTTTCTCCCACCAGAAACCCCTAGCACACAGTGTCTAGAGCTTACCACTCACTAGCACTTCCTGTGTCTAGAGCTAGCTGGTGGTAATAAATCAATTGTATCTTTCAATAACCTAGCCTTGGGTCCCAAGTGCAAACATCACCTTTGAATGTAAAATCACCTGTAAATCTTCGTTATCTAGAGATTAACACTAATCCAGGGGCACAGTAGGTAAACTCACTCACTTGCACGTCGAACTGATGTACACACAGTTTCGATACGATAGCAGTGAATATATCATAACCATACCTCGTTACTGACAGAGGTGAATATGTGTGTGCGTGCGTGCGTGTGAATGTGCCCGTGTCCATATAGAGTCTACTGAGTTAAGGGTCCTGGATTCATTCACAAAAATACCAAAGAATGTATAATTTAATAAATTGCATCCACCCTTTTCACAGTGATGAGTTTACGACCGAGGACTGGGTGTTGTGTTTGGTATATAATTAAGAAAGTTTGTAAGTCGTATGCTGATATAATCAGTCAGTTCATAAAGTGCACTGAAATACCCCTAATATAAGAATTTAAGAGGGAAGGATGAAGAAAGTAGCTCTTATTACGTTAAACACAAGGGGTTGGCTAAAGGCTTTCTGATATAAAATATAGGAAGGAGGGAGGCTTTATAGTAAGTGCACCAGCATTGGTGTGGAGGAAGGTTGGGAAAACTATGAAGGTGTGTAGCTTATACGGAATAAAACCACCTTGCCGGGATTTTAACCCTGACCTTTTTATCAACGGTGGCCAGGTGCGATGCGATTCTAACGCCTTAAACCACCTGTGCACCTCTGCGGGTGTATTAGTTAAGAATTACACTCAAGTTTGGAAAGAAAATTTGAATGAATACTTTCTTACTATTACGTTGTTTTTATCACCGCGCCGTACTACCTGCTCAGGTTACACGCGTATATCATAATTACAGTAATCCCCTGAGTTACGCAACCTGAGACACATAAATGTACGCCTTAAGTCGTGAAAATTAATGAAAACTCTAACAACTACTGTTCTTGCGGGGGTTTTCTGATTTGAGGTTGGTGACACTGTAATGCATTATTTACATACTTGCATACTGGATATTGTAAACTTTTTAGCTCGTCTTGCATTTTTACGTTTTACAAACGTTCCGCTTCAAAACATTACAGTTTTTTTTTTACAAATCTACAAATTTGACTTACGTAACGGAACCAAAAAGTAACCCTTACTCTAATAAGGTAGAGATGAGGAAGAAAGAATTCAAGAGGTTATCTACCCGGATTTGTGTATGAGAGTGAAAACAATTTAGGAAATAACACCGTCAGTAGACTTGGCCGGGATTCGAACCCCGATCTCCCTATCATCATCAGGCCAGTCTAATACGAGAATAACACCTTGGACCACGTGTTCAGGCACTGAAGCGGGTCGATAGAAGAACTAGTCTAATCAATGCTGCCTTGTAGTGGTATAGTTCGGGTCGATAGAAGAACTAGTCTAGTCAATGCTGCCTTGTAGTGGTATAGTTCGGGTCGATAGAAGAACTAGTCTAGTCAATGCTGCCTTGTAGTGGTATAGTTCGGGTCGATAGAAGAACTAGTCTAGTCAATGCTACCTTGTAGTGGTATAGTTCGGGTCGATAGAAGAACTAGTCTAGTCAATGCTGCCTTGTAGTGGTATAGTTCGGGTCGATAGAAGAACTAGTCTAGTCAATGCTGCCTTGTAGTGGTATAGTTCGGGTCGATAGAAGAACTAGTCTAGTCAATACTGCCTTGTAGTGGTGGTGTTTAACACGCACCTTATAAACACGTAAATTACATAAGTATACGACTTGCAAACTAACTTAACATAATTCTACACTAACAGACCCGCCTCGGTGGAGTAGTTAGCTAACGCGCCAGTCGTGTTGAGCTAGACCGCCGAGGACGGGGAGATCGAGGTTCGAATCTCGGTCGGGTGAACTGGGGGTGGTTTTCCCTAAATGATTTTCCCCTCCCCCTCCACGCAAATTCGGGCTCACTTGCTCTAAATTCAACCTTCCCAATTCCTAATCCATTAGTGTAATTAGTACTTAAGCGTATAATACCGAACGGGTAGTAAGACGTGGTGCTAAAATTAAATTAAATTACACTAACAGATCAGGCGCCAGGATATTAAAGACAAGCACTCGTCTTTAAAAAAAAAAAAGTTACAAGTGCGAGGTGGGGGAGGAGTTTTTACCGTGTCGGGGTTTGAAACGGTTTATATTTTACAAGAATAGCAGCTTCTAAAAGCTGGCAGTTTTACGGTCCACTTCTACCAAATGTACCGAAGAAAACGTTTCTTTATTTGAACGGTGAAGAGTTGGACTGAGGCGTCAGGCCCACGGTGGACTGATTTTACTTTGACGTGGAGGTCGGGGTTCAAATCTCAACCGGTTGCGATTAAGGGCAAGCAAAGGAGGGTGAGGGAGTCTCACATGTTACTATCACTTCTCCGTCTCGTCTCCAGTCTGATGTGGGAGCACTTCCTCTAAATCAAACTCCCTCATCTATTACCCCAAAACCGGCCCCGTAATGTAGTGGTCAATGCACCTTGTTACGAGCCTAGGGGTCCCGGTTTCAATTCCCGACTGGTACCTTGGGAATTTTTTCCGAAAGGGGAATTATCCCAACTTTCATAACATTTTGGTAATCAGGCTTAAGTTAAGTCTAGGTGTTTCCGTTGGTTCCACACCCTCATATTCATAATCATCATCATCATCATCGTCTCATCGGGACATGGAAAGAGCCTCCACGGGAAGTATGTACGATTAGTACATTCGGGCGTTCCCTGTGAAACGGTACATTAGTACTGGCTAACCTTCCCACTATTTGGCTACGAGCAAAGTAGCCAAGACGAGTAATATGTATATTACCCTTAAGATTAAGTCGATAATAACCTTGAAACTGAACGCACTAAATACAAATAAATTGTGAATTTATCAGAAGGTAGTTTATAAGTTAATTAATTAAAAACCATGTTTTACTTACTTTAGATATCCTCTTGAAGACTCACCAAATAAGTTTTCACTTTGAGTGGGTATATTCTCCAGCGACATTAATTACAGCGTGGGTACTGTGTAAGCAACACTTGAATAGTTTGGAATGCACATAACGTGGAACATGAGTATTGTGTAATCAACACTATTAAAATAGGCTCGAAACGTGAGCTAAGAGCGCAAACTATGGAACTACGAGTCTCCACGTGTGTTGCTTAACCTTAGTCCTGATTCCCGGATTGTGAAACCACCCCCCTCCACCTTATTGTCCGTCTGATTGTCTGACAAGCTCTCGGGTTACCTCGTCTCCTACTGTCTACATTAGGATCGCTCCCACCTAGGCGAATTGAATCCAAGCATGGCAGCTAGTACTGCTCACACCTAGGTGAAATGAATCCAAGCATGGCAACTAGTACTGCTCACATCTAGGTGAAATGAATCCAAGTATGGCAACTAGTACTGCTCACACCTAGGCCAATTGAATCGAAGCATGGCAACTAGTACTGCTCACACCTAGGCCAATTGAATCGAAGCACGGCAACTAGTACTGCTCACACCTAGGCGAAATGAATCCAAGCACGGCAGCTAGTACTGCTCACACCTAGGCGAAATGAATCCAAGCATGGCAGCTAGTACTGCTCACACCTAGGCGAAATGAATCCAAGCATGGCAGCTAGTACTGCTCACACCTAGGCGAATAGAATCGAAGCATGGCAGCTAGTACTGCTCACACCTAGGCGAATAGAATCGAAGCATGGCAGCTAGTACTGCTCACACCTAGGCGAATAGAATCGAAGCATGGCAGCTAGTACTGCTCACACCTAGGCGAATAGAATCGAAGCATGGCAGCTAGTACTGCTCACACCTAGGCGAATAGAATCGAAGCATGGCAGCTAGTACTGCTCACACCTAGGCGAATAGAATCGAAGCATGGCAGCTAGTACTGCTCACACCTAGGCGAATAGAATCGAAGCATGGCAGCTAGTACTGCTCACACCTAGGCGAATAGAATCGAAGCATGGCAGCTAGTACTGCTCACACCTAGGCGAATAGAATCGAAGCATGGCAGCTAGTACTGCTCACACCTAGGCGAAAAGAATCGAAGCATGGCAGCTAGTACTGCTCACACCTAGGCGAAAAGAATCGAAGCATGGCAGCTAGTACTGCTCACACCTAGGCGAAAAGAATCGAAGCATGGCAGCTAGTACTGCTCACACCTAGGCGAAAAGAATCGAAGCATGGCAGCTAGTACTGCTCACACCTAGGCGAAAAGAATCGAAGCATGGCAGCTAGTACTGCTCACACCTAGGCGAATAGAATCGAAGCATGGCAGCTAGTACTGCTCACACCTAGGCGAAAAGAATCGAAGCATGGCAGCTAGTACTGCTCACACCTAGGCGAATAGAATCGAAGCATGGCAGCTAGTACTGCTCACACCTAGGCGAAAAGAATCGAAGCATGGCAGCTAGTACTGCTCACACCTAGGCGAATAGAATCGAAGCATGGCAGCTAGTACTGCTCACACCTAGGCGAAAAGAATCGAAGCATGGCAGCTAGTACTGCTCACACCTAGGCGAATAGAATCGAAGCATGGCAGCTAGTACTGCTCACACCTAGGCGAAAAGAATCGAAGCATGGCAGCTAGTACTGCTCACACCTAGGCGAAAAGAATCGAAGCATGGCAGCTAGTACTGCTCACACCTAGGCGAAAAGAATCGAAGCATGGCAGCTAGTACTGCTCACACCTAGGCGAAAAGAATCGAAGCATGGCAGCTAGTACTGCTCACACCTAGGCGAAAAGAATCGAAGCATGGCAGCTAGTACTGCTCACACCTAGGCGAAAAGAATCGAAGCATGGCAGCTAGTACTGCTCACACCTAGGCGAAAAGAATCGAAGCATGGCAGCTAGTACTGCTCACACCTAGGCGAAAAGAATCGAAGCATGGCAGCTAGTACTGCTCACACCTAGGCGAAATGAATCGAAGCATGGCAGCTAGTACTGCTCACATCTAGGCGAAATGAATCCAAGCATGGCAGCTAGTACTGCTCACATCTAGGCGAAATGAATCCAAGCATGGCAACTAGTACTGCTCACACCTAGGCCAATTGAATCGAAGCATGGCAACTAGTACTGCTCACACCTAGGCCAATTGAATCGAAGCACGGCAACTAGTACTGCTCACACCTAGGCGAAATGAATCCAAGCACGGCAGCTAGTACTGCTCACATCTAGGCGAATTTAATCGAAGCATGGCAGCTAGTACTGCTCACACCTAGGCGAAATGAATCCAAGCACGGCAGCTAGTACTGCTCACACCTAGGCGAATAGAATCGAAGCATGGCAGCTAGTACTGCTCACACCTAGGCGAATAGAATTGAAGTACAGTATTTTTACCCACATTAAGAGATAATCAGTGGTTTTGAATATAAACACGATCCAAAAATCTATGTGTTTCTTTCGTTTACTATAATCTCATGACATAAACAATGTAACAAAATAAAAATAAATTATTGTATAGTAACAATAATAATAATAATGGCGTGTCTGTGCTACATCAATTTGTAGTCCAGTTTGTGGAAATATCATTCAATACTAACGTACCGTTGCCCAGGAGACACACAAATGTACTAATCATGCATCCTTTCAGTGGAGGCTCTTTCCATGTCCAGATGAGACAAAGGAATGGTGATATAGAATTAGCCTGGGGTGGAGTCAATGAAGATCTTAACCTAACTTATGCCTAATTAACCAAACCCTGGTTACCATGGAAATTATTTCCCTTTCGAGAAAAATTCCACGGTGCTAGCTGGGAATCGAACCCAAGACCTCTTGGTCAGCAGCCAGGAGGTCTGACCACTATACCGCGAGGCCAGTTTGTGCTTGTATTCAAACTGTAATATTCCGTGCTATTTTCTAACTTTTCTATTGGTTTCCTCCTATACATTCTTTCTCATGTTTGCGTATAAGCCAAACGGGTAGTAAGACACGGTGCTAAGTATTATTATTATTATTATTATTATTATTTCTCATGTTAGCATTGCTATTGGGTTGGGGGTTTTTTTTAAAATAATTTTTATCGTAAACTAGTATAAGTACTCGGGGCAAAGAACTGTTTCAAACAGACAGGAAAAAAAAATCTTCATTTTATTCATTTCTATCCGGGTTTTAATTAATATTTAAAAAAATCTAATCCAAATCTTAAAATCCCGGCTTAGAGGTGCGAATGTTCATGCGTGGGGGCTACTTTTTTTCTTTTTTTTTTCAGCCCGCTGCGTGTGGTTAGATGTGAAGCAATGCTCATGACAAACACAGTTACACAAATTCTTCATTTGATTAATAGAATATAGAAGATAAATCTGTAGTCCTGTACAATAGTAATCTAGTTATATTGCAGCTTCACTTTTCAAACTAAACAAACTTGAACACCCGCACGTGAGCTAACGAATATTTTCACAGGCGATAAAAACACCACAATTGTTCTGCCGAATGGATACGAACTTGCCCGGAAATAACCGATAACACAAAACTTCACCTGGCAACGATATCGAAAGTATTCTTCGTGGAAAATTCCTTCCTCTTCTCTTCGATTCGTCTAGGTGTGAGCGGGTTTATTTAAATACGTGGAATGAATACTTTTCTGGCTGCCGCGCTTTGGTTCGTTTCTATTCGATTCGTCTAGGCGTGCGCGGATCTTCCGGTACCCCTCCTGGTTGAGAGCGCAATTAATGACAGTTAATATTGATGGCCACTGCTATCTCGAAAGGCTCGAGTACTTTGCTATACCTGCTTCAAACTGTGATAAGATACCAGCACAGAAGTTAATCCCTTTTTGCTGGGGGTATGGACTCATCCATAAACCTCTTAACGCTTTTGCCTTACCTTTTTCAAACCTCCCCCCTTCTATGTAACAACAAGTAGGCATTACAACGCCCCCCTTAACCTCTCTCAGAAGCCTTACGTCGTTTATGGATGCCCCTTTATATTATCTCGAACGAAAACTAATGTCATAATCGAGTTGGAAAGGACAATTCAAAAAATATAGATATATGTATTTATATTGAAATAAAGGTCATTCCTATGTTCATAAATAGTTTTTTAATTTGGGGTGTGGCCCCAACCTCCCAGTTTAAGATCAGGTTCACTGCCCGTGCATCCAGAACTGCACCAAGGTCAACTTACTAGTTCAAAGTCAAGTGTAGATCTACTAGCCTTACAACCAGAACTGTACCAAGTTCAACTTCCTAGTTCACAGTCAAGTCTAGATCTACTAGCCTTACAGCCTGACCTGCACCAAGTTCAACTTCTTAGTTCAAAGTCAAGTGTAGATCTACTAGCCTTACAGCCAGAACTGTACCAAGTTCAACTTCCTAGTTCACAGTCAAGTGTAGATCTACTAGCCTTACAGCCTGACCTGCACCAAGTTCAACTTCTTAGTTCAAAGTCAAGTGTAGATCTACTAGCCTTACAACCAGAACTGTACCAAGTTCAGCTTCCTAGTTCAAAGTCAAGTGTAGATCTACTAGCCTTACAGCCAGAACTGCACCAAGTTCAACTTCCTAGTTCAAAGTCGAGTGTAGATCTACTAGCCTTACAGCCAGAACTGTACCAAGTTCAACTTCCTAGTTCAAAGTCAAGTGTAGATCTACTAGCCTTACAGCCAGAACTGTACCAAGTTCAACTTCCTAGTTCAAAGTCGAGTGTAGATCTACTAGCCTTACAGCCAGAACTGCACCAAGTTCAACTTCCTAGCTCAAAGTCAAGTGTAGATCTACTAGCCTTACAGCCAGAACTGTACCAAGTTCAACTTCCTAGTTCAAAGTCGAGTGTAGATCTACTAGCCTTACAGCCAGAACTGCACCAAGGTCAACTTCCTAGCTCAAAGTCAAGTGTAGATCTACTAGCCTTACAGCCAGAACTGTACCAAGTTCAACTTCCTAGTTCAAAGTCGAGTGTAGATCTACTAGCCTTATAACCAGAACTGCACCAAGTTCAACTTACTAGTTCAAAGTCAAGTGTAGATCTACTAGCCTTACAGCCAGAACTGTACCAAGCTCATCTTCCTAGTTCAAAGTCAGCTGCTTGACGTCGCCACCTGAGAATTGAATCAGAGATCCTCATATTTGAGTGACCGTGGCAGGACTCGAACACGATCTCTCAACACTTCCTTATCGTTATAAAGGGAATTTTATTTGCCTTGCTTTCCATCCAATAGCTCTATCGTGAACGATTGATCAGAGTCAAAATACACTGTAATTGCTCGATGCCATCAGGCGTCTGAAATAATTTGACTTCTTGTGTACAGTCCGATTCTCAAACGAAGAGCCTTTAGAAAAATACAAACATAACTTCTTACGGTACATTAATAACATTTTACTTTATTATGATTATTATTATTATTATTGTTATATAGGCTTTGATAAGATCTACCAAAAGTGACAGATTCAGATCACATGACTTGACGTATGAATACGTGAAAAAAGATTTAACCCGCTCCAGTGGCCGAATAGTCTAAGACCTCACTCCTGTATTAGACTGTCCTGCTGATGACGGGTAGATCGGGGTTCGAATCCCTCTCGGATCTACTGGGTGTTATTTTTCTAAATTGTTTACCATCCTCCTTCCACGCAAATGCGGGTAAATTACCTCTAAAATTCTTCCTTCCAGATTTCTACCCCATAAGCGTAATTGTTCATATGCTTATAACCTGAATAGGTAGCAAAACACGATGATAAAAATAGTAATAATAAAATCGGATCTAGTAACTTTTCTGTCAGATAAGGCCCTTCCTATGAAAATTGAACTGAAAGTATACCCATATAAGGGTTTCTGGCGCCGGGGGTTTGGTGTTTCTGCCCTGTGTTAAGTTAGTCTGTAAGCTGTATGCTGATATAACTCCCAGTTCTTCTTATCGTTAATTCTAAAATGAGACTTCCTTTCAAATTGCTCCTACCAGAAATGACGTCACTGTGTAGACTTCTGTGTATCGCATTACTGACTGACTTCGCAACAAGTGCTTAGCTGTAAACACAGACTGTTAAAAAACATAATTATTTGATTGGTGTATTTAACGAGAACACATTCTGAGTACAGGGCCATAGGCGTCACTTGCTCGTAATTATTGGGGAATGGGGAGAGGAGAATGATTAAAAACTTTTTCACTTTTTTTTACCACTGTGTCCTCGGTCTTACTACCCTTTCGGTTCGTACGCCTATGTAATAATTACACTCTAATGTTTAATTTAGATTAAATGTACCAGAATTCACGTAGAGTGAGAATGGAAAAAAAAAATTTAGGACTCAGTACACCTGATCCCCCTATCATCGGCAGTATAGTCTATTGAGAGAGTGACGCCTTAGACCATACGGCCATCTAAGATGTTTTCACTTTAATTAATAAAATAAATTAATGTACTAAATGAATAACACAAATTTTTTGATAAAGAGATTAATTCTAAAAGTTACATAATAAGCTACCGTAGGATTGACTGGAACTCGAGTAAAGGTCAATATTTTTGCAGTTTTTATAACAAACATTTTTTTGTCAAAATAAATTAAATATGTCTCCAGTAGAAACATAATAGTTTAATTTTCTTCACGTGGTGTTATCAACCGTTGTTGATTATCTGTTAGGGGTGTACTGGAGTTTAGTGACAACTTTTTACTTTCTCGCTATTTTATTGGTAGAGAAAGTATTGTGATCGTAAAAAAAATCTAAATCGAGATTTTGATGAATCTCGACGAATTCGAAAAAGTTGTTTTTGAATTTCCGTCTGTCTGTCTGTCTGTCTTTACCTCCGACTACAGCCTAAACTATTTTACTGATCGGGATAAAACTTGGTATCTAGGATTTTATAGGGTTGCCCCGAGGGGTTTTTGGAATTGGATATCTAACCCTAAAATTAAGAGTAGTTTTCTGAAGAGCAAAAAGAAAAAAGTCGATTTTCTCAAAATACGCTCTAACGATTTTGATTAAAATTCGTATCTAGGCGTTGATTAAAATTATAAATAAACTGGCTATTTTCATTTTTCCATGAAAGTGACATTTAGGGTACTTTACAGAATCTGAAATTTCTGTATCTCACAACTATTTGAGATACTAAATAACTTTCACTGCAAAGTTGTAGTGCAATTTGTAGGATTTAGTTGTAAAAAGATACTACTTAGGTTCTAACGCAATAATTCTCCTATGCCATAGAGCAATTAAATATAAGTAAGTTTTTTAAAAAGTTTATGTTATTTTTCCTTAAACCTCTTAGGAGAAATGTTTGTACAACAATGATCTATCTCCATTTTAGACTCAGTAGTCAATATTTACCTATTTTATTGGTCAAAATTTATAAAGGATGAATTTAATAACAATTCAATAACCATAGATGTGCAACCCCTAATAAAATGTCCAAAATTTCAAAACGGAAGTCGACTACGAAGTGTTGACCCACGGGGACCCAATATCAATATTTTTACTTTATCGCTACCTTACAGTTTTGTGATAGTCAAAAAAATCTAACCTGAAATGTTGATGGATGTCGACGTCTTATGACCCCCCGAACCCTAAAAAGTAGTTTTCGCAATGTCGACTGTCTGTTTGTCAGTCTATACCTCGGGCTAGAGCCTAAACTATTTTACCGATTGGGCTAAAACTTGGTATATAGGGTTCTCATAGGTTTACCCAGAGGAATTCTTTGAATTGGATATCCAACCCTAAAATTAAGGGTAGTTTCCTTAAGGGCGGAAAGAGAAAAATTACATTTTCTCAAAATCGGCCATAACGATCCTATCTCTCTCATTTTAGACTCAATAATCAATAGTTACCTATTTTACTGGTCAAAATTTATAAAAAAAGATATTTAATAGCAATTCGATAACCATAATATGTGCATACTCTAGCAAAATGACGAACATTTTAATCGGAAATCCAAATTTTAATACGAAGTGTTGACCCTTGGGGACCCAATATTGATATTTTGTATTGATTCAAATATATAAATGAAGATGTTAATTCTTTAGGAAAAAATTATGAAATTTAAAACCATGGATAAAAAAGTTTTACGTATGCTTAGCGCAATTTGTTCTCGGAATTGCTATTGTATATTATATTATGAATTTTGAGTAAATATCTCCATTTCTAAAAAAAATAGAGCGAGAAAGTTCGTGCGGAGTTCCGTTCCATTTATTTCTCTTCATTTAAAAAGTTTCCCACCTAATGCCACCATGCACATAACAGGTACTCAACAACTGTTGATATCACCATGTGAAGAAAACTGATCTCTATATTTATACTGGAGAAATACTTTATTTATTTTATCAAAAAAAAATTGTTTGCTATAAATACCTCAAAAATATTGAACTTAAAATACCCTTAGTTATTGTTTCATTGCTCCAAACGTGAATTTTAATTTTTCTGTACAAAACACTTCCTAACCGATATTAAGATTATTCCTTTTTAGCAGATCTTTTACACCCAACTATGGATTCGAAACCCTAGTTCAAAACAGATTGGATGAGCTTGACGTTTAGTCCGCGTGAAGCCCACTAATATGGGGTTGTATGCGATTAATGTCACGGGGTATCTTAAGTCTGTTGTCCGAATTATAAATCCGTGGTTCGAGTCCCCATCGGTTGCGTTTAGGATGACGGATGCGTTTGGGTTGATTATAATCTGGTTTTCCGTCATCTGTTCAAGTAAAATTCCAAAAGTCACTGATAGCCCAGACTGCCACTAGAGGGGACAATTAAGGCCCATAATACCCTCTTCGGTAACCACGTGGTGTAACGCGCTACTCTCACAGTAGACTAGACTGCCGATGATGAGGAGATAGAGGTTCGATCGGGTGTACTGAGGGTGGTTTTTCCTTCATTTTTGTCCACTCTCCCTCCCCGCAAATGTGGTTACGCTCCTTCTAAATGAAACCTTACTCATCCCTAGCACACTAGTGCAATTAGTACATACGCGCAAAAGCCGAATGGCTAGTAAGACGTGGTGCTATAAAAAAAATGCTCTTAAAAAAGCCACTTTATCTTTAAACTTGATGGTTCATTGATTGGTACACTTTGATATGTTCCAGTATTAGAATCTACCACCCCGCAGCTGTAATTACGTTTTATTGACATCTATTATTAGTCTAATGATGGCTATTTGATTATTATTGAAATATATTTTCTTGGAACTATGATTTAAATACATATCCGTGCATTGCCATACAAGCTGCTTTATTACTTTCTGCAGTTAATTGCTGCGCCATTAAAGAACAATATCGATCATAAAAACTGGTTCCGAACTGTGTGGATACAATTTATTTCTTGATTGTATGATCACGAGCAGAACTCTGTCTCCACTTTCAAGATTAAAAAAAAGTATACCTACTGGTCTGTTTTAAATGGATTATTATTATTATTATTATTATTATTATTATTATTATTATTATTATTATTATTATTATTATTATTATTACGTCAATCCCGTGAGAAGATTTGAAATTTCAAATCCTAATCCGAGTCTTGTTAGGATTCGTATTCTATTCGAAATTCTGAACCTTGCCATTTAAAAGATTCCTATCTAGTTTGAAATTTCAAAACCAAATAAAGCCTAGATTCGGATTCGATGAATTTTAATTCAAATTTTGAATCTAGAAGTCAAACATTTGGGTAATTTAAATGTTTATCTCTTTCAAGTCCATTCTAAAGTTATCCTCCCATCCGCGTCTAGGTCTTCCCAATGGTCTCTTCCCATTGGTTTTGCCAGTCAGCACCCTGAACACAGCTCTAAATTCTCTCATTTGCACTGCATGTCCTGCCCACCGTAACTTGCAATATTTGAATACCCTAACAATTTTTTGTGATAAATTAAAGTGTATGTAACTTATCATTATGTAAACTCCTCCACTCTCTACTATTTTTGGCAAAATATAAGTTATTTGCTGTCAAATCTTATCTCGTGTTCCTTTCCGCCCTGCAACACAAGAAATGCCAGAGATCTCACCACGTCTGACGTTAAAAACTTACCTCCTCTCTGATTATATTTTCCTGGTCAAACAGTTGAGCAACCCCACAAGTCCACAATATCCTGACATGATCCGGGCCTTCCTTCGCTTTCTAGATCCAAATGGGGGGCGGACATCCTCGGGATTCTTTCCGTCCTGACCAAACATCGATAGAAATGCTGCTGCTCCAACGGCATACACTAATTAGTCTTTGCGGGAAAGATCAAACTACTTAATTAATCGAACCGAAATTAAAATATAAAAAATGCTTAGCAGTTGTATATCGAGTGTTTGCAAGCCACTGACTACGGTGCGGTGTTATATTTGATAGGTGAGCACAATAATTGGGACTGTAGTAGTTATCATCTGTGCGTCCTAAGGGGTTTTGGGTGGGGGTATGGGGATAGAATTCATTATAAATGTTTATGGAAAATCAAAATCTAATATTTTTTTTTGAAATCGTAAAAATCTACGTAAGATAGTCGGGGGGGAAGAGGGATTGACGGAAAATCTTACGATCCCTTGCGTGGATGGAAAATAGGAAGTAGGGTTGAAAATCACTAAACAAAGCCTTAAATAATTTAAGGACGGCCCCTTATAAACTTGAATGCAATGACTTACCCAAAAAAGGGGCAAGTGGGGTGTTTGCCCCCTCTAAACTCCCAGATGTTATTGATGGAATTTTAAAGCTTGTTATGTACAACTTAACTATAGAGAAAATGTCGAGTGTATGGATCAAATTTAAGGGCGAGCCTTACAACTTAATATTCCAAATTTTACAGTAAAACACTTTTAAAGACTCGTAAAAATCCAAATAGCGCGGGACGGGG
>CABFWB010001294.1:50894-78220 GCA_902151455.1 Timema bartmani
GTAACATCGCACTCTTTCGTTTTGTGTGTCTCTCGACGTCGGGCCGCGTGCAAGGCCTCCCCCCTCCCCCCTCGCCCTTCACTTCCCTCCTCCCCCCTACACTTCTCCGTCCTCCAAAAGTATGTTCCGGAACTACCGTTTCCTCTTGACGGGTAACTAACTCTTGTACATCCCACTGATAAAACACAACTAAAGCGAGAGTTGAAAAGAACAAGCCGAGCCCAAAACGCGTTTATAACTACTCTTTTTCTGTTGTTTTTTTTACGTAATAAATGATGACGAGTTTCGTAATCATGGTATTTATTGTCGACTTGACGAGGTTGCGCCGTCATATTTTGTGACTGATAACAGGTGGGTTCGCAGCGGACACCTGATAGTGAAAGCTAATAAGGTGCAACCTACTTTGAAAGATAGTTAAGATAATGTCTCTAAGTTTACAGATCCGTGGAAAGATTAGACACATTTGGTTTAAAAGAGAACTAATTTAATCACACGTAATAAATAAAGTCAAAAACAGAAATAATTAATGACAAATTTATTCAAATTACAATTTTTTTAATTGATTATTTTAACAAATTTGATTAAATCCACTTCGGTGTCCACGTAGTCTAAGGCGCTACTCTCGTAGTAGACTATACTGCCGATGACGGGGATATTGAGGTTTGAATCTCGGTCGGGTGTACTGATGGTAGTTTTTCCAAAATGATTTTCCATTTTCTATCCACGTAAATGTGGGTACACTTCCCTTAAATATAACCTTCTTGATCCCTTAAGCTATTAGCGTAATTAGTACATAAGCGTAAAACCTGAACGGGTAGTAAGACGTGGTGCTAAAAAAAATGTAGCGAATTATTCAATGATACCAGCTTTTCTTTAATAGTTATCTAGACATGACTTTTTTACATACAACATTTAGTATATACTTTTCTTCTTTTTTTTAACACCTAGTCTTACAATACGTTCGGGTTATACGTTTATATACTGATTGTTTAGGGATTAGGAAGGCTATATTTAGATGAATTGTACCAGTATTTGCGTGGAGGGAGAGTGTAAACCTATTTTGGAAAAAAATACCCACACTACACCCGACTGAGATTCGAACCTTGATCTCCCCGTCATTGAGAGTCTAGTTTACTGCGAGGGTAGTGCCTTAGATCAAGCAACCACCGAAGTGGGTTACTTTACTGTCCAGTAAATATTTAAGGTCATTCAACCATAAACATTTTATTGTTTAACAAGAATATAACTATAAACTATAAATGGTGATTTAAATATTTCAAATCTTTACAGTTGACAAGTTATAAGGGGTCAAACCCGTAACCATACAAGCAAAATGAGGTGTATACAAGGACATATTTATAATATGTCAAAGAAAAATAATGCTTATCTACGCATAAACAGTTTTAAACTGGTAAAATTATGTCATATTTAATTTTATATTAAAAAATCTTTTTTTAGCCCGATAATTTGATTTTATTTCATTTTGTACCACACAATGTCGTTATTATGAATTAATTTGTTTGTTTTCAACCTAACCCTACTTTTTAATTTTAATAATATGTCCGAATTGAGCATTGCAAATATAGATTTGAAATTTCTTGCTTTGACTGTATCGCCTGTAGATAAACACCGACTAGCAGAAAATAATATGCCCGGCAGAGGAAGAGGGTCATATAATCCCAATTAATGACAAACCAAGGTTAAGTGTACACCAGCTTCCTTATCTGGTCGGTGTTGCTGGAATGGGTTGATTTTGAAACATTTCTACTTGCTATCTGTTGCGAGATAGCCCCATACCCTCACATAATATACGTTCAATTCCCAGGCAAGATTTTATAGATAGACTCAAAAAAATCTTAGTAGTTCTTACTACCGTTAATTGACCTTAAAGGAATGGATTGGCTTGATGAGGTGATACCAGAAATTCCCCCCGCCGACGTTCAGCTCTTAACACCATATTTAATTCTAGAATGCGTTATCTCAAAATATGGTTCCCGCCAAATTAAAGTCAAAAGATTTTCACAAGGTTATTTTTCCTTAACATACCTTATAGCTTAAGTTTTATTAATATAAAGAAAATGTGTAGAAATGTGACATTAGCTCAGGTATACAAAATGTAATAAGCCTTTATAAAGAAATTGACAATGTTGAAGATGTTGTCGGTGCCCGAGTTCTAGATTTCTCCAATATACGAGTAGTTGGCGTTTCAAAAGCTCCCAAGTTTTAGGGATTCCCAAAGTAATCAGAGTTATCGAAGCTGCCAAGTCATAGTTTTCACAAATAGAAGCAATCTGTGTAGGTGAGTTGTGGCCCACTCACTTGAGAGTGAGGTATGAGTTGCGTCCACCTAATTAGCAGTGTGCTTTCTATCGTAGTTTCTTAAATATCAGATGTAAACTATCATCGTCTCATGTAGACATCCCCCGTAATATCCAAACTTCCTTAGTTCTTTACATTCAATGGTTTTGGCAAAAATGTCAAGGTTTGCTAGGTTAGGTTAGGTTAGGTTAGGTTAGGTTAGGTCAACAGCCCAAGCCGCAATTAACACGTGCTTCTAAAAATGAGGGGCCGCAATTCAACTGTATTTTTAGAGGTAAACAACTCACGCGGCCGTGTGTTGATTTCTGTCATGTCTGTTCGTAGAGCCATGCTGAGTGGCCTGATCCTGATCGTGTTCATCATCTGCTACTGCTGCCACAGGAACATGAGCAAGCAGGCCAACAGGAACGCGCAGTACTGGCACGAGGAGCCTGACGTGCCATTGGAGATATTCACGGTGGACGGACAGGTCAGTAACGCGCTGCTGGGCTTAAGGACGTTGTCTATCTGTGACGTCACGGCCGGTCGAGATGGGATTTCCAATGTTGAATGAATTTATGTTTTACTTGGAGAGTTTTAAAGATATAACGTTGAAACAAAAACCATAAATTATTATATAATTCTAAAAATAGTCCTACAGTGTCACAAAACTATTAGTTTGAGGTTTAAATAGTTTTATTGCAAACTTATTTATTTTTTCCTATACAACTTAAGCTATTGACTTAGTCAGGAAAATATCCTGTAGGAGTCTTCCTGCCAGGATGTAGTTTTTTAAAAAAAAGTCCGTGGTAGCATATGGCTTTTTATAATAGGAAACAAGAAACACGCAAAATTAAAAAGCAAGTCAATGTGTTCAAGGCGCAAATATTAAAGTGACTGTGTAATCTCGTCAGAGGAAGAGGGGAAGGATTATCAGTACATAAACAAGAGCCCTCTCAGGGAGAACATATTTTCTTCCCACTCTTTCTAATCCGTACATTGGCGTCTAAGTGTGATGGTGCTTATAGGCTACTTAGCTGCGTCGAGTTAAGATGCAACCCGCTTCTCAAAAATAGCTTCAAAATCTCCAATTAGGGAACGTCATTAATATCGTTCATCATAGCAGGCCCAACTCAGCTCCCGGCTCGCGCGAGGTTTGGGAGTAAAAGGGAAAAGAAAACACCTACGATAAGGCCCAACTCAGCTCCCGGCTCGCGCGAGGTTTGGGAGTAAAAGGGAAAAGAAAACACCTACAATATGTCAGAAATGTGTACAGTGCATTCGTATTTGAATGATTACTCGACATTTTCCGTGGTGACGATGGGGGACAAAGTGACAAAGTTTCTTGTTAATAAAAACAGTATGTCCCTGTTATAACAGAATGAAGATTTGTGCACAGTGCTTATCTGTGAAGACATTCTAAAATGATCTAAAACGGCCTTTTCAATGCAGTTTTTATCTAAATATAATTTAATATTTCAACAATGTTCTTTATTAGGAACATCTATTTTCTCTTTACCTCCATTAATGTTTAATCATAAATGATCCAAGTGCAATAGTGTTGGTGTTAAAGCGCCATCACACTTAGATATCAATGTACAAAACAGAAATAGAGAGAAGCAAATGAGCAATTCACCCTGCAAGGCCTATTGTTTATCTACTGATAACACTTCCCCTTTTCCTCTGACGAGTTTACACAGTTTGACTTAGTTTTTAAAAGTAACTTTTCATTGTTTTATTTTTATTTTAGACAGGTATAGTGCTTCCACGGACTTAGTTTTATCCTACATCCTGGCAGGATGATTCCTACTGGACAGTTGATGTCATGTTGGTAGTGACCGTGCTCAGAGCGGCCAAGCAAGAATCGTGTTGTCTGTGGCAAGATTTTCAACATGCGTGTTAGAAGTGACCGCATTATGTTATGAGTCATTTTCCTTTTACTTAATTTTGTTACAGATATTTCATCTTTGTCAATAGGTATTTTTATTGTTATATACATTTAGTACAATATTCATAATTCATGAGTACAAAATTATAATATAATTTATTCCCATGGCTTAATGCATTAAGACATATTCTCAAGTCCTTCGTCTTTTAGAACGGAATATGTTATCAATTCTTTTATACAGTTCTTTGTGCCGTTTTCTTGCAGGTTCACCTAATTCCTTAGATTTAAATTGGTCAGGTTAGGTTATGTGAGGTAAGGTTAGTTAGGTAAGGTTAGATTTAGGTTAGGTTAGTTAGGTGAGGTTAGGCTAGGTTAGGTTAGTTAGGTTATGTTTGCTATTGTGTTAATTGTTTTGTTTGTATGTTATTTTTGACACATACCTAGCTCATTCGCTTGGATGAATTTTAAAAATATGTTTGATCGCTCTAAACAGGATGAAAATTTTTGTTGTAGCTTCCAACACCGTTCGCTTTGAACACTGTCGCTTCCAATACGTAACCGGACATCTTCATAGCCCTAGTTGTAGAGGAATTATTATAAAAGATACGTTTACAAATAAACTACTTCAAAATAAAAATAAGAATTTTGTGACAGTGTAAAACTATCTTTAGAATTATTTAAGAATTTATATTTTTTGTCTTAACGTTATATCTTTAAAACTCGCTCAATAAAACGTAAATACATTAACATGGGAAATCCTATCTTGACCTGCCGTGACGTCACAGGTAAACAACATCCTCAAGTAATTAGTTTGAGATCCATCATCTTAGCTAAATCGGCAGAACGTAAGCCTGGGGATCCCGATTTCAACGCCTGGTGTTGCCAGAAAACGTTTTCGTTTGTAAAATTGTCTCTGTCCTTCTCGCACTGGTAAATTGACTTCCAAGGGACTAGCTGTTGTGCCTGTTCTAGAATTAAGATAGTTTGTAAATCGTAAACTTATACAAGCAGTCAATTCAGAAAGTGTACGTGCAATAAAAAAATTAATACTTTAAGAGTGGTTGGTATCCCTTTCTCTGACCTGGAAGACCAAGGTTTGATACTGACCGACTACAGTAAGGGGTCAATCTGTGATTCCAAATGAATTCTTATGCACAGTTCCTTGTAATTCGCCCTCACGATCTTAGGTAGCCCGCTTCGGTGGCCACATAGTCTAAATCATCAATCTCGCAATAGATTGGCCTACCGTTGACGGGGAGATCAGGGTTTGAATCACGGTTGGGTGTACTGAGGGTGTCTTTTTCTAAATGTTTAAACTCTCCCTCCACGCAAATTCGGGTAAATTTTCTCCCAAATTTAAACATTCAACATTCCTAACACATTATATTAATTAGTAAATATACGTATCACCCAAACGGGTATTAAGAGGCAGTGTTGAAAAACAAAAAATACCTTAGGTAAGATAGTTATAAGTGTTTGTTAGCCAGTGCTGGCACTATAGTGTCCTGTTTGTTAGCCAGTACTGGCACTATAGTGTCCTGTTTGTTGTGACAGTGCTGGCACTATAGTGTCCTGTTTGTTAGCCAGTGCTAGCACTATAGTGTCACTGTTTGTTATCCAGTGCTGGCACTATAGTGTCCTGTTTGTTATCCAGTGCTGGCACTATAGTGTCCTGTTTGTCCATGTTGTGACAGTGCTACGAGGTGGCCGGCGTGCTCGTGCCAGCGTCCGACTCTTGCGGGTCACTCGACGCCATCGTGATCCCCACCACGCCACCAGCCCCACCCCCACCCCCGTCCTACGACGCTGTGGTGAGTGCCGACGAAGAGGAGAAAAAGAAGATGCATCAGCGGCGGATATCTCCCGTGGTCGACGCGGAGAAGGGGTCACGTGACCAACAGGAAGACGACTGCGGTCTGCCTAGCTACGAGGCGGCGTTGCGTTTCGAGGCCCAAGGGTATGTCTGAGGTCCTTACCCGTGTCTGGGATGACATGAACAGCTCATGCTGTGAGGCCTTCTGGAAGACGCATGCGCCTAGACAGTTCGGGACGTCGGTGAGCAGTTTCTACCGTAGTTTGGTTTTTGGATAAGTTCCGTTACCAAATTTTCAAATTTCCTCCTAACGAACTTTGAGAAGAAAATAATAAATCTTCAAAATTAATTTCTGTTCACAAAAATAAAATTCCGCCACTTTGGTTATCTGTCGCTACGATTATATCTTGGATTCATAGTTCTTTACAATTTTTAATTTCTGTCTTCTACTATTCTATGCCATGATTTTAGTATAAAGTCAGATCTGGAAGACCTTATTTTGTACCAAAATCCTAACTATAGTAGTATTATGGTTGGATGAACAGCCTTAAAGAACGGATTTCCTACTGAGTTCTGGAAGGCCTTTTATCCTATCAAAATACTACTTTTACAGTAGGATTCAGGTAAGAAATAATGCCTTCTAGAACGGGCTTCCTACTAAAATCAGGGTATATGTCATAACTTGCCGCGGCGTCTGTGATAATTACACTTAATCGGCGAATCCCGTATCAGTCGGTGGTGAGGTTTGTGACCATTATAAATATCTTGTTATTTTTTAAAATTTAATTGCCGATAAAAAGTGTTGGTCGATTCCTTTTTAAAGAAAATAATAATTACGCTTATGTGTGAGAATACAAGAACAATTTTTTCCACCGTACCAAAATAGTTTTACTTCATTCTCTCACATTAAGAACGAACGTGAGTTAAACACGCCATTTTGAATCTGGAGTTTGATGTGAGACTTTGAAAATATTATGAAGAGTTTTATTCGAATGAGTGTTAATTTTTAATATACATATGACACCAAATAGGATACACGTCAGGGTATTGTCATATTGTGTGGTTTAAATCTGGGTGGCAATAGGCCCTGACCTATACTTACACCTTTATAAAACTATTTCAAGAGCGAATGTTTCTCATGTCTGTCTGAATAAGTGAAACACGTAAATGTCTGTTGAAACAGGCTCACCATACTTGTACACGAGTTGCATACAAATTTCAAAACATATCTGCTACAGGAAAAAAAAAAGCTTTAATCAAGAAATCTATTTTAAAAGAATCTCGATAGTTTAGATAGTTTAAGGCCCTCTTTTATAATTTCAGCTTGTTTCGTGGTGAGCTAGACTGCCGAGGACGGAAAGATCGAGGTTCAAATCTCTTTCAGGTGAACTGGGGGGTGGTTTTTCTTAAATAGTTTTCCACTCTACCTCAACGCAAATGTGGGCTCATTTCCTCTATATTCAACCCTCCCAACTCCTAACCCATTAGCGTAACTAATACTTAAGCATATAGCCCAACGGGTAGTAAGACGTGGTGCTAGGGATTATTATTATTATTATTATTATTATTATTATTTCAGTATATATTTCTAATATTAGGACTATATTTATAATTTCAAGTTTAATAATTCTGGTTACAAGTCCACATTACTTGAAGTATAGTCGGCGCTAGGTGAGAAATGGAGAGTTAATATGGATCTACACATTCGCTGAAAAAACAGAGCACAACTTAAATGTGATCCGGTTCGAATGGCCGCGTGGTCTAAGGCGCTAACTTTGCAATAGACTAGACTGCTAAAGATGAAGAGATCGGTGTTCGATCCTGGTCGGGTGTACTGAGGCTGGTTTTACCAAAATGGTTTCCCACTCTTTCTTTCATGTAAATTCGGGTATACTTCCTTAAAATTCAACCTTCCTCATTCCTAACACATTAATGTAATTAGTGCATAGGTTTATAACCCGAACGGGTGGTAAGATGCGGTGCTAAAAAAAATGAAATGTGGTCACGTTACAAGCTTTAAACAAATCACAAGGAATCAGCGCGAACCACATCTGTCAGTGTGCACGCGAATAAACAATCTCAGCTCTGACCGTGACTCTCCATTAAATCTGCTTGGGATTAATTTTTATTTATTTGTATTTTTTATCGCCACGTCTTACTACCCATTCAGGCTATACACATATATTATAATTACTCTAATGGAGTAGGGCTGAGGAAAGAAGCATTTTAGAGGTAATATACCCGCATTTGTGTAGAAGGAGAGTGTTAAGCCATTTGAGGAAAAACGGCCCTCAGTATACCCGGCCGGGATTCAAACCCCGATATCCCCGTCATCAGCAGGCTAGATGTGAAACACTATAATAACGCCTTAGACCATTCGGCCACTGAAGCCGGTTATTTTAAAATGTTCAATGTGGCCCTTAAGATGAAAGAATGTTGACATGCCTGCTGTAGTCAATCACACAAAGTGTTGTTTATACGACGAGAGTCTCCTTGTAGGTTCTACGTAATCCGCACAATCGACCCGTTAATTACTAAGCGTCGTGTGTAACTTTATAACCGTTCGTCCTCTTTCTCGTGTAAGGCGGTTTCAAGAATATTAATTCAACCTCCATGGCATACTTGAATGAAGTGTGACGCAAACAATACTTGTCTCTCTCTCTCTTTCAAGTCAGTGACGCCTTCAAAGTTATTCTGTGGCCCATATTTTATTTATACTCTTGAGTAAACAATAGCTAAGAGACTTATGTGGTAAACAAAATGATTTGATTTCGGTAAATGAAAGGTATTTTTCGGCTTTAAATGTTTTTTTGTTTTAAAGTCCTACTCAAACTTTTTATATGGTTGTAAAAATTACTGCTAAATTTTAAATTCTTAAATTTTAAATATTTACTTTTTGTCACAGCTCGACTAAAATGATAGCCTGACTAAACACATATTTTACTTTCTATTTACCGATTTTTTTAAATTTTTTACGGAGGGAAATATTTTTTCTGGACTGTAAACTTTGATTTGTTATAGGTATATTAAAAAGAAAATTATTATCATCGTACAGTTGGTACTATTTTTTCTGGTAATTTCAGGCAAATAACAATGTGTTGAGTTTTGATACCATTAATTCTAATTAAAAATCGACATAATCGACCATTATTCACTTATTAAAAGAACAAATTAGTCAATTTCGTGGAAAATTCTCTATTTCTATTTATTTCGCATAGGTCCTGAGTAAAATAAGTTTACATTAAAAAATGCTACATTGAACTTTTAACTTTTTTTTTTAACACAGCTTCTAGCTACCCTTTCAGTTTACACGCTTATTTCCTAATTACGCTAGTGATTTTAGGGAGTAGGTAGGTTATATTTAGAGTATATGTATCCGCATTTGCGTAGAGTGAGAGTGGTAAACCATTTTGGAACAACTACACTCATTACACCTGACCTAGATTTGAACCTTGATCTACCCGTCATCGGTGGTCTAGTCCACCACGAGAGTAACGCGTTAGACCACGCGGACACCACAAAGAGGGTTATATTGATATTAATTTTAATGTGCGAAGTAAAAGTTTATAAAAACGTGTTTAATCTGGTTCACTGGTGACGATGTGGTCGGGGTTAAAATCTCAGACTGGTGTAACTGAGGATGGTATTTCATAAATTAAGGGTACAGGGGGAAAAGGGGAAAAATTAAATTTCAACTCAAATTAGATCATGGCTAAAAGATATCTCTGTCATATTTTAATTAATTAAAAGAAAGTGTTTGTAGAGGTACTTATAGGATTTGAGATATAAAATCCGTTGTACTGGGAAATATGTTAATGTAACTTCCACCCTGTTTCCCCTGTGACTTTCAAATGTTTTCCCCCTCTCCCTCAACGCTAATTTGGATACATTTTCTCTAAAAACCCTATCGTCTTCATCGCTACACAATTAGCGTAGTTAGTATATGGGCATATACTCGGACAATTAGGAAGACGCAGTGTTAAATAAAATACAAATCAGTAAAAATTAAAAATGAGCTCACTAAGTTAAACTTACCAGGTTTTAATGCCTGCTTAGCCAAACGTTATTTTTTCAAACTCAAGTCAAGTCAACGTATATAAATTGAACCTCCATAGTAATAATATTGCGCGTCTAGCGCCTCGTAGCTCAGTAGCGGAGAGATTGGCCTGTACTAATGTACCGTTGCCCAAAGGACTCCTGAATGTACTAATCGTACATCCTTTCCGTGAAGGCGCTTTCCATGTCCTAATGAGATGAGGTGATGGTGATGGTGATGGTGATAGGGAGTATGATGGTGATAGTGGGTATGATGGTGATTGTGATTATGGGGGTGTGGAACCAGTTGAAACACTTAAACCTAACTTAAAACTAATCTACCAAATTCTTTCTAGTAAAATCCTGTGCTACCAGCTGGGAATCGAACCCGGGACCTTTATGTCAGCAGTCAGGGGCTCTAGCCACAATACCACGACGTCAGTTAATCGAGTCTTAATGACAGTTCACATTACTTCAATTAAATTAAGCAGAATACCTTCCCATTTCTATTGGTTACTTTGAGAAAAATAAGACTCTACTAATATATTTTTTATTTTATTTATTTGAGGTCTATTTAACGTGTTCTTTCTGAACCGACTGATTATATCAGCACACGAGGATTTCTGTGAGGTAGAGTGAAATATTCTACCAATTTTTTTTTTGAGAAAGGTATTTCCACATACCTTCCAGGGTTCTTTTACAAGCCACAATTGACATGGGACTAGCGGCTTTACTTCTCCCTTGAAGGAAGTTGTGCTACGTATTTGTAACGTCCAAGAAAAATCCGTCGACCCTAGTTAGGTTTGAACCTACGAACATCGGGTTCTGAGGCGAGCACTCATAATAAAAAAAAGACATGGATACAGCACTCGCTGATGCGTGACCAGTGAGTGCTGATACACTCTACACTCGCGATGGCAAATATTAGTAAAATAGCCAGGACGTAGGTTTTTCCACGAAAATAACATTATACCAGGAATTTAACAAACACATTAACACACATATCCTTGAGCGTCACAACCTGGTGAACGCGGTGGTGATATTATTTGACGTAGTGCCACGTAGCACACGGGTTCTCAAACTGTGAAGCGACCCGCCTCGGTGGCGTAGTTGGCTAACGCGCTAATCGTGTTGAGCTTGACTGCTGAGGGCGGGGAGATCGAGGTTCAAATCTCGGTCGGGTAAACTGGGAGTGGTTTTTCCTAAATGGTTTTCAACTCTCCCTTCACGCAAATGCAGGTTCACTTCCTCCAAATTCAACCTTTCCCATTCCTAGTCCATTAGCGTAATTAGTAGTTAAGCATATAACCCGAACGGGTAGTAAGACGCGGTGCTAAATATTATTAAAATATTATTAAACTGTGAAGCGCGCCTCAGCGGTGAGGAACGGGAGTATTTCGTGAGACACAACACGGTTATAATTTCTTAAAGTTCTGGTAAGTTGTTTCAAATAAATGGAACAAATCAATCATACATGCTTTCTGGTAAAGTCTACTATACAGTAGTTTGTGCACCCAAAGCAAAGTTGGCCGATTTTTTTTTAGTATCACGTCTTACTGCCTGTTCGGTTTATACGCTTCTGTCATAATTACGCTAATGGTTTTTAGGGATGAGTAAAATTAAATTTAGAGGAATGGTACCCCCATTTGCGTGGAGGGAGAGCGGAAAACAATTTTATAAAAACCACCCTGAGTACATCCGACCGAGATTCGAACCTCGATCTCCCAGTCATCGGCTATCTAATCTACTGCGAGAATGATGTCACCAAAGTGGGTGAATGGTCTTAGGGCGTCATGCTCATGACGTGTATATCGGGGTTTGAATCCAGGTCAGATGTACTGAAGATGGGTTATTCCTAAATGATTTACTACTCTCCTTCCACGCAAATGTGGGTACTTTACCTTTAAAATTCAACCTTATTCATCCCAACACATTAGCGTAATTATTACATATGCGTATAGCCTGAACTAGCTACACACTTAAAAAAATGGCTTGTGACAAAATTTTCAAAAGACCGTTCTCAGTATAGTACTCCTTAATAAGTTCTCCCCCCCCCCTCCCCCCAAATAAAACATTATTTTGATAATTATATTAAACACTCTTCAGAAATAAATTTGAAACAAAATTTTAAGTTATTTTTTTAATTACGATTGTTTCAAAGTTACTCATAAATAAAGTAGCCTTAATTTTTTTTTATATAAAAATGAAAATGCATTATTTGTATCATGTAAAACAGTTTTCAAATACTCATTTTGAACGGAAATATTTGATAGATTTTTGATAAAAATTTCAAATTTTCGTAAATTAGATTTCAGTAAACTACCCTTAAAAGCATGTCCCCCCCGAAAAAACAAATATAAAGTGTAAATTTTCATGTCAAACGCTTTTCAAATATTAATTTTAAATAAAATAGTTATGCTCTTTTTTTTAATTATAATTTTAAAAACTGAGTATACAATACACAGGCTAAGGGAGTGAGTTCCACGACTTACCCGCTTCAGTGACGTCACTCTCGTGTTTCACTCACTTTCTGAAGACGGAGAGAAAGAGCTTCTAAATCCGTTACAGATGGTTTTTCTTAAATGGTTTCCCACTCTCTTTACACTTAAATTCGGGTAGATTATCTCTAAAATGCTTCCTTCCTCATTAGAGAACTTGTCATATATGTGAATAACCTGAACGGTTAGTAAGACGAAATGATAAAAAAAAAAAGTTTTACGACACACGATATTTTCCCCGGCGTGCATTAAACTTTTAATCGCTTAATACAATCAGAGCTAACAGACTTACCTAACATAACCCAGAGTAGGAACAGTTTAGAAAACAAAAACATATTTTTTTACGGTCAACCTTGAAAACATTTTAATACATTATTAGTGTTATTTTATAGGTATTAATAATATCTATCAAAAGTGATAGCCACATATTATATTACTTGACGTATGAACACGTTAAAGTAGATCTAGTAACTTTTCTAGCTTTCAGATAAGATTCTTCCTTTGAAAATTGGACTGTAGATGCCCTCAAAGTCTTAATGTCTGTGTCTTTTGTGGAATCATTATAAGAAGCTATGTAAGTATCTGAAAATAGCTACCAAAGCTTTCATATATTCATAGGTCAAATCATAACCTATGCAGCTATCAATTCCGATTAAAGTGTTTATATAATATAGTTTTATTTTGTTCTTTCTGTATTCCTACACGTCAAGGTTATTCGAATATTTACACTAGTGGGATCAAGGTATAATTGAGAGAAAATGTATCCAAATTCGCATGGAGGGAAAATGTAAAAACCCTTGAGGAAAAAACATCCCTAGATGCACCCAACCGGGACTCGAACCCCGACCTTCACCGTCACTCACAATCAAGGCAGGACTATGCTGATGTTTTTATTCGCTTTTCCAAAATTTCTGGTATAAAAATAGTTTATTTGTGTTACTAGTAAAAAATATATATTGATAATGTCTGTTTATTTATTTTTACTTCTTCATCGTATTGAATAGCGTTCTAACGAGATTATAGAAACCAGAGTTGTTGGTTTTTTAAATTTTATTTACCCCTGCTTTGAAATTTGTGACGCTCAAGTTGATATTAAAGAGATAAACACGGATAGTTTTTAAGACGCTTAAAAATATTTGTAATAGAAAATGTTAGTGAGCCTTATATTTGTATATATAAAAAAGCAAATCATATTATAATGTAGGAAATAAATCTAAGGGCACGGACTTAGGGTAGCCACACACCGGGAAAACAAAGAATATTTTGTGTCTGGAAAGAACCGGGAAGAACAGGGAATTTTGTAGAATATAATAAAAATACTTGCATATTTGTTAATTTGGAATACTTAGCTCATATCATCATCATCATCATCAAATATTTCCAGCTTATGGCGAGGTAATTTTAATAAAATGCCTCCATCTTCCTCTATCATTCCACCTTTCTTCCTCCTTTGATTGATTCCATTCTTCTCCTTTTATTTGCACACTTTCTGATATCTACTCCCTCAATCTCTTTCTTGGCCTCCCTTGCGGTTCTTTTTCGTGCTTATTACATGCCCATACCATCTCAGTGTTGCTTCCTCTACTATCTCATGTACCCCCTGTACCCCAACTCTTTCCCGGATAACTTCAGTCCTAATCTTGTTTCTCCTCTTGACAGCTAGCATGCTCCTCACAAACTTCATTCCCATGGCCTCCACTTTCCTAGTCTCTCTTACATCCACTGTCCATGTTTCTGTTACATATGTGACAATAGGTACAAAGTACGCCCTGTACAACAGTTCCTTACACTTCAAGGACACTTCTCTTCTCCATAGAAGGTCTCTTACCCACCTATAGAACAATTCTCCCTGCTGTCCTCTTAGCATTACATCCTCTCTACTCCCACATTTCACCTCAACCATGTTTCTAATGTATTTCACACGTTCTGCACTTTTCTCAGCTCTACTCCATCCGACTTTATAACTTTACTAGGCCTTATCCTATTCCTTGTCATTAGCGTCATTTCCCACACTTCGCCATGCTACATTTCATTTCACACTTAATTGAAATCTTAAAATATTAGTTCTTTGGATAGGTGGAAAAGTGAACTGAAAACAAACACTCTGATTCAAACATGTATTATTACCCCTTAAACAAGGGCGGTGAACCGACAGAAGTGTTTCCCCACCAATCTTGAATCCTCTTTTTTTAAACACAAGTTTCATGATTTCACACACAATTCAGCTTGAATAAAAATTACAATTTACTACTCTTTTCTTCATTCTAAGCTGCCTGGAAAAATTAAAATTCTTCTAGAAAACCTGGAAAAAAAATCTTAGGTAATTTGGTATTAAGAAAATAGTGGCAACCCTGATATTCTTGAAAAAGAACAGTTATCAAAGAAATATGAAAGTAAAAGGTTTTAAGAAAAGTAAAAATTATGTTCATGTGTATTATTAATTAATGTTATACGTAGATGTGTGGAAATTTCTAAATGAAATGTCAAGGCCTGTAAAAACGCCTATTATTGTCAAGTCTAAATGAATGAGACTGATTATAACATTGTTAACATTTTAAAAATGGTTTCATCTGTACTAGGACATTGTAATTTTTGTAAAGTTGCGTCCGTTTGGTTTCTAAACTCACTGTGATCAATAATAAACTCTGAAAGCACCATTTTATTTTTTACCTGGTTGAATGACATTATGAAATTTGTCAATAAAATTAATATATTACATTATACATTAAAATTAAATAATGTACCTATAACTTAAATTTGTTTGAACTCATTTAAGAATATGTATTTGCTCTGTGTTTAGTTTTATTTCTTATAAAATAAAGAATCCATCCTTCATTCGGTTAGCCGGGGTGTTATATACAAGATTGCGCTTGAACTAGAAAACGTATCAAACTATGGTTTATGCATTCTTTACTCGTTCATTGTTTATTAAGGGTACAAGGGAAAAGGCGGGGGGTGGGGGTGGGGGAGTCACATGACATATTTTTTAGGGCGGCTTTTATTATATCTCAACTCCCTGAAGGTGCGGCAGAAGAGAGCGCGAGTAGTTTTAGTTTTTATATCATTACATTTTTTGACAAAAATAAATCAAATAATTCTTCAGTAGAAACATAGAGTTTAATTTTCTGCACATGTTGATATCAACAGTTGTTGAATATCTGTCAAGGATGTTCTCATATAATGTGATGACTTTTTCTCTTTATTTAAAAAGTTTCTCATCAAATGCTAATATGGGAGCAGGCAAAGTGATAGACAACAAAGTGGCCGACACGAGAGGACCAACTGCTCGACAAACTTTGATATCATCCAGTTAAGAGTGGGCTAAGTGACAGAACAGTTAATTCAATACACGATTGTCCTTATTTACACTCAAATAATTTTTTTCCCCCCAACGCATCAGCTTAACCTCACACTTCTTGACATATTTTTTGTAGGGTTTGCTAAAGTAAAAATGTAGGTGAAAATAACTCGAACTAATGATGACCTTTAAAAAGAATATAATGAATTGAACAGTCGCAATTAATTCTGCAACGCTGACTGCAACATTAAAGAACAGTGAGTGCTGGTCCACACGTATGAACTATCTTATTTTTATATTAATAGATTAGAGGTGAGGAGGGTATAATTTAGAGAAAATATACCCGCTTTTTCATGAAGAAAGAGTTGAAAACCATTGAGTAAAAATTCCTTAGTGGCCTTTATTAAAACTTGAAATTTGACAACAGTTTTAAAATAGTATGTAAAATTAGTAACCGGCAATAAGCGACAATAAAATGAATTTTTATTGTTTTTCAAACAGATAATTTTAAAATTTAACCTGTATATTTAGTGCTAAATTTTTTTTAGCACCGTGTTATACTAGAGAGTTACTACCTACCCGTTCGGGTTATACGCCTATATACTAACTAGGCTAATGTGTTTAGGTATGAGTAAGGTTGAATTTAGAGGAACTGCACCCGATTTTTCGTGGAGTGAGAGTGGAAAACCATTTATGAAAATCCACCTTCAGTCCACCCAACTGGGATCAAACCCCGATGAATGGTCTCGACGTTTAAGGTGTCGGGTGGAGAATGATGCATAATTATTTCGTACCGTTTCAAACCGTTTCAGAATATTTTAAGGGATGTATGGTAAGCAGGAAGGACATATCGTTTAAGGTACAAGATCTAAGCCATCAGGTATCAAGGAGCGGGTGGTAAGATGATGGATACATCGTTTAAGGTACAAGATCTAAGCTGTTAAAGTTTAAGGACCGGCTGATAAGCGTGGTGGGTGGTAAGAGGATGGATTAGACCTGGATGGGATCAACACGGTCATGATCGAGTCAGACTACCTCTTGCTCAGGATGGATACAGGAAGTCGTATGGCTGAAAGGAGGTAAGAGTACAGGATGGGGACTGGAAGTTGTGCAGATCAAGGCTGGGGGTAGGAGACTGGGAGGAGGGGAGAGGAGCGATTTGCGGGCATGGCAAGAGAAGGGGATGACGGCTGGGAGGAGAGTACGGGATGGAGGCTGGAATCTATATTTAAGGGAGATGGGGGGCTTCTAGGAAGGGGGCTGCAAGGGGCAAAACGACAAATACAGGGACATAAGGTTACTTTTGTGTAATTAAGAGCCTGTTAAGATTAGGTTAGGTTAGGTCAGAGGAGAAAGTGATCAATGTTAACCTTATGGAAGAAAGTGATCCAGAACTGTCATTTCAACCACTATATCCATGTTTATAGCGTTGTTAGTTTTGAAATAACTTGTGTGTCAATTGAGCCACTCTTGACTGGATTCATCTTGATGTTTGGCAAGCAATTCGGCCGCTTGGCTGTCTATCACTTTGTCCTCCTATATGGGAGCTTGTCTATCACATGGCCCAGCTCGTGTCGATCACTTGGTCCACGTCGTTTCTGCGTGTCTAAAAGTTGGTCTATTTACAGGTTTGTTCTCTCGTGTCGACCGCTTGGCTGTCTATCACTTTGTCCTCCTATATGGGAGCCTGTCTATCACATGGTCCAGCTCGTGTCGATCACTTGGTTCATGTCGTTTCTGCGTGTCTAGCAGTTGGTCTGTTTACAGATTTGTTCTTTCGTGTCGACCGCTTGGTTGTCTATCACTTTGCACTCCTATACATGAGCTTGTTTAGCAGTTGGTCCAAGTCGTGTCGGCCACTTGATCCATCCAGCCTTTAAAATATTTTTTATAGCTTGTCGAGCAGTTTTTTGTCTAGCAGTTTGTATGGTGCCTGCTAATATGACAACTGTTGAGATTAACACGTGAAACCTGCTTCTGTGGCCACATGGTTTAAGGCACTACTATTGCAATATACTAAACTGCCGATGACATGGAAATCAGTGTTCGAATCAAAGTTGGGTATGCTGAGCGTGGTTTCCCCTAAATGGTTTCCCACTCTCTCTCTCTCTCCACGCAAATATGGATACATTTCCTCTAAATTCAACCTTCCTCATCCATGACGTATGAGCTTAATTGGTGTGTTTGCGTATAACCTGAATAGGTAGTAAGACGAGGTGCTAAAAAAAACTTGAATAAAATTAAACTATGTTTCTACTGAAGCAATATTTTATTTTATTTGTCCAAAAAAAGTTTTGGTATGGAAACATAAAAAACAATGGCCTCTTCTTATGTCCCCTAAACACCTTAAACAGAAAGCTCGTGTGTAAAGCAACCTCGTTTTCGACGATCCTGTGAATTGCCGCACCACTAAAACAGGTTACGCTGCCATCTATTTAACGGCGAACGTGTAGATAAAGCGTTATCCGTGGGATAAGATTGGCTCTTAAATACCTAATTTAAATTTTGAAGCGAGCGAAACCTCTTTCCACTTTTGAGTTAAATAATGTTATGTAGCAAAGAAGGTACGGTTAAGATAGAATGAAACCTAGACCTTCGGATTGGGTCTTATTCCCCCATTTTATTTCAAACACAAACCATTAATGTATATGTCCTGTTGTAACACTCTAAAGTGTAAACCTAATTTATTTATTTATTGTAAAGGCCATATTGTGTTTTTTATAAGTATTTTCTTTACCTGCTTTCATGTTTAAAATAGAAAAATAATATGTTACTGATCCACTGTAGATTGGTTTACTTTTATTAAAATGAATATATTGAAGATAATTAGACTAATGTAGGCTATATTATGACTATTGTAACAATATAATCATACATTTTTAGAGCTTTGTATGTTTAGTAGTTATCTATGTGTTGAAAATATTAAATTGCCTTTCTAAAACTAGTGTAGGGTAATATATTGTCCAATACAAGTCTTACTTGAGAATGTTATTCACATATTAATTAAACAAATTATTTTGTAATATTTTATTGCGTTTTATTGCTGTTGTATTTATTACAAAGTTTATTTATAAAATCATTTCAAGCAAAATATAATTTAAAGTGTGATATATTTACATGAAAATAATTAAATATGTTAAGGACCTATCTATTTTTTCCTAACCATAAAAATATGTAAGTTATATTATATGTTAAAGCAGTACATTCATTTGGTAATAGAGATATCAAACTCGATTCTTCAATATCGTGATTATTTATTGGGAGCTAAATAATTGAGAATCGTTATTAAATTAGTGAATTTTGATATCTTAACTTAGCTTTCAAATTTCAGAGAGTGAAAGTTCTGTTATTCAAACGAAACGGCCATATTTAGAATTTGGTCATTTTTCAATGTGACCATCACTTCACCCAATATCATTGATGAGGGAATTTCAGGCTTTATCTTAGCTCTCTTTCAGTCAACTATTGCCAAATCTCCTCGCTCTCAGTTATGTCTGAAGGTAGTGTTCTGCGGTAAGAAGGAGCTACTTGCAACCTCGACCAACCAGCCTTTCAAAAGTTGTCTTATAGTTGAGAGGAGATTGACCACACGAAAACGAGAGTAACCATGACGTTACCTCTGACATGATATTCAGTGTAGTTTTTTTTTTTTTTTTTGCCGTTTCACTTTTAGTACCGGCAAATTGTAAATGTACTCTTGAGCCATTACATTTGTGTTATAGTGATCTTTCTAAAACCAAAAACATGGTCGTTTTGCTTAGGCTACTATTATTTTACTGTCTAAAATTTTTCTTTTTTACCAATACAATAAAGTACGGTAAAAAATAACCCATTTTAATGTAAAGTTGGGAAAAAATTTTAAATCGTAAAAAGAAACTTTTATGCCTTTTTGATGTGCTTTACAGTTTTTTGTAACTGAAATATCATGAGAAGTCTTATCTTGGGGAAAAATCGAACAAGTCAACTTTCTTGGTTAACCAATCACAGGGTTCGAGGTAGATCCAAGCATAAGTTCAGATGTTTTGTGATTTTTACAGCTCTAGAAACTTCAACCAACTTTTTTTTAACATCAGTAAACCTGTCTAAATAACTGTCCAAACATTCGCCGACTAACTTAAACTAAGCTCACGATTCCATTCTTTCTCTGGCGATTTATAAAAGATCAAATCGAAAAACCGAAAGGAAACAAAACATAAATTCAGGAATATTTGTTTGGGTTTGTAGGAATTTCTTTAAATGATTGCTAAGAACATTCTGAAACCAAAGTTTGCAATACTATGCTTCAAGTTAGTACATCATTCATTATATTATATATAATTAATATAGTAAATAAATGCATAATTAAGGTTAAAGGGTATTTTGATAGCTAGCGAACACCTTCCTGAAATATCCAATAATATTACAATTAATTAAAATCACCTTTTAATAAAATTTATTGAAACATTAAGGTATCCTATTGAGGAGTGGGTCAAATTGTTTTGCTTATTTGGTTTTATAATGTGACTCGCTTTGCTAGTTGGGGGCTCCGCTCCCAAACCCCCAGTAGGTTTTATTTGCAAGTGGGTGTAAACTAATGTAATTCCAGCGTTGTTTTGAACGTAAGAACTTAAATTTAACGGTATTGTACTGTATTTTTCACACATCATTTTAGTTTCTCCATACTTATAAGGCAGCTAGAATCATTAAATTTGGAACGCTTATGACAATTGGATGTGCCAATATGCTTGCCAAATTTAATGATTCTAGCTGTCCCATAAGTGTGTCATAAAATTAAAAAATATGTGAAAAATGTGCTAAATCTACCTAAAATCAAAAACATCTAGCTCTATCTAAGGTATAACCGATACGACAAAATTAATAGGACCAAACTTGTGGCTCTCGCCAAATACGTGCTGCTGGTGTAATCCATATTTTGATAGGTCTTACCGTTTAGCCACAAGAAACCTCCAAAGAAAGGTCCGCACCGACTTTAAAGTTGTTCCACCATTTTGAATTTTTTTGGGGGGTTAAGAATTTTAACTTTTTGGAATTTTCCCTTCGGTTACAGGCTAGAAGCTATAAGTTTGCCAAATTTAAAGTTTCTAGCTCATCTGGAAGTGGGTAAACATTAATGTCAGTGAGTCATCCATGTGGCTTTATAGTAGTATAATAATTCTTGAACCCAAATTTTGAAGACATGTTTTTTTATTTTATTTTACATAACATATTTTCTTAGTTTGCCTCATTTTAGGCATTTTTGAATAAATCTCAAGCATTATATTAAATAAATATGTTTTTAAATCCAATTACTAATAAACATGCATAATATTCAAAACAAAATGTTTCCAACGCCAGCTGTTGTATGAATGAGAAGATAATGTAGACAATGAACTTTGTATTCTCTTTGCTTGTTTGGTTGTAAAATACACATTCCTGGTGTGATACTGCATCTAGGCTGGAAAGAGTTGCGTTGGGAGGGGGTAGTTTACTTTTGAAGAAGGTATTTGTAAATAAATGCTATATTTAGCAGAATGCGACAGTATAGTTGTTAGAGGCTTTTCATTACAAGTATTTTTTTTTTAGTTTACGCTTGTAAAGCACGTGTTTGTATTGGTTGTGTGCACTCAATACGAGTTTTTGTTCATATTTTTAGGTTATTTTTAAAAAAAATTGAGTTAATTTTATAGGTCAGTTTTAGGTCATCTAAGTCCGAGCTCAAAGTGATAACAATAACTGAATGTAGGCTTAATTTAACACATAAACATTATTTATATTAGAATAGCAGTTTACTATTTGACAATAACCAGTTGATTAAACAAAGCATAGTAGAAAATTGTACAAATATTTAATAGGCTCAAAACCATCTTCATTGGCCGTGAGGTCTAAGGCACTACTCTCGCACTAGACTAGACTGCTGATAACTGGGAGAGTGAGGTTCGAATCTTGGTCGGGTTTACTGAGGGGGGTTTGTCTAAAATAGATGTCCACTCTCCCTCTACGCAAATGCGGATACCCTTCCTATAGATATAACCTTCCTAATCCCTAAAACTATCAGTGTAATTAGTAAATAAGCGTAATTCCCGAACGGGTAGTAAGACGTGGTGCTAATATTTTTTTTATTGCGAGTGACAACTTACACTACGTGACCACCTATGTAGATTTCTAGCCATTGTGATAAGTTTTAACCTTAATCCACGATGATTGATCGAGAGCGCGTGTGATGCGCTATAAATAGCAGTCACAAGTGACGTCATATCCTGGATCGACCATAAGCTCGCCATGGAGACCAACTTCTCCCTGACGTTAGTCACGTCTCTGCCGTACCTTGATGGATTACACTATGGCCCTATCTTATAAGCTTCTCCATAGTATAACCCATCAAGGTAAGGTAATTCACAGGGTAAACGGAGTGTACCCGGGGAAAAGCACCTCTAAGTACCACCGTCAAAACACTCTGTATGAACCGGACGCTTGGTCCGCGTGCCCACAGATGCGGGTGAGTCACTTCCTTTGATCTCATTCAACTTCCGATGACATTTCAAAAGTTTAAGGTGTCCCCCGAATCCTTCACTCAACCCAGGGCAGAAAAAGAAAGTGGAAAGGGAACCTCAATAAATAAATCAATACCCCCCTTCCCCTCTATCCCCCTTCAACCTAAAGCAGTTCGGACCAAGATGTAGGGATAAATATATATAATGGCCTCTCGCGGTATTTATAGCTGAGGACTATTAAAAATACGTTCTATTCTTGTACGACATGAGAGTCTACCGAAGATGGAAACCCCCCCTCACCCCCCCCCAATAAGTTTCTAAAATTATCTCCCTATTCCCATTTGTTTCCTCATCTAGGTCGCTAGACTATGTGACCTGACCTCGCGCGTGATTCTCTAGCCCCTTTGCGTGCGACGGGAACGAACCGAATTCACAAGGCCGAGAGGGGAGGGAAGTAACGTTGTTAGGTAACGCGGCCCCTGTTGCTAGGCAACCCTTGGTGACGCCACGGCGCCAAAGCGATCATTAACGCTCGCCCACCTTCGTCCGAATTCCATCCACTGACCCACCTTTTATCAAGTTTTCTGTTCTATTACCATTCTCAAGACGAGGATTTACCTTGGGTTCGTTTCCGTGACGTCAAGAGCGACATTGTGCGCGACCAGTACCTGGACGGTGACTTGTTACGGGGATTACCATCTTTTCTCGTGACACTTTTTTTTTCCCTCTGTGGTAACTTAATTCAAGGTTAAATGTTCTAAATGATCTTGTCGTGATGTAACTAATTATTATGAAATAACAATTGTTTTGTGGTTGTATTTGCTCCGTTCCTTTTTACCTCTTCTTTGGCTGATGGGGGGGATGGGGAGTTACAGTCGATTCGCCATTGTAGGGATGGAAACTAATCGACAATAGAAGATTTTTTTATTGCAAATATTGATTGAACGTCTCCCTAATGTTAATCTAAGTGGAAATAATAATTGTTCCTTACCCACTTCGGTGGCCGCGTGGTCTCAGGCGTTACTCTTGTAATGCACTAGACTTACATTGATATGAAGGTCGTAGTTCGATTCCCGGTCGGGTGTACTGAGGCTGGTTTTTTCCTAAATAGTTTTCCACGCGGGTTCACTTTCTCTAAATTCAACCTTCCCTGTCCCTAACAAATGAGTACATAGACGTATAACCCGAACCGGAAGTAAGACGCGGCGCTAGTAAAAAGTCCGTAGATCACTGAATCGAACTCGGTTGAGGCGTTTCTTTCTTCTATCCCTTTGGTCTATCCTAACAAAAATTAACAACAACAAAAAGTTATATGTAAAGTATTTTCTTTTTAGAGTTGAGTCCAATTCAATGTATCACGAATTTTGGGGACACAAATTATGAAACTAAAAGAAAATATAAAATAATAATAGAAATGTAATTTACTCCAAAAACTTGGGAAAACAAATAACCTTTCAACAGATACTATCATCTCATGTAGGTATTGAAAGGAAATGAACAAAGCTGATATATTAGCAAAGAAAGGTGCTCTAATTAAACCATTGAGAAACAAAAAAACATTAATTTAAGAGTAAAATAATGGAAGAGTTCAAAAACAATTCTACAAGCAAAAATTGGAGGCTAATTCTTGAAAATAAAAATGTGATTTCGCACGAAGAAAAGCCGTTGCTCTATTACCGATTAATCAGTAGACATGATTGTTTGGCTGCACAGCTTCATAGACTAAAAATGTATACCCCCTCCTCCCCCCTCCCCCCCATTGCAGCCTGTGCAACCTACCAGATGCTATCATGAACAAAGAACACTTGCTTCAGAGTCGAGCAATAACCAAAATACAAGGATATATACCAAAACAGCTAACTAAATACTATTGGGAGATGGAAGAAATCCAACGCTAACAACAAACAGAAATAGTAAATAATGATAACATTCGTACATTCTGTTTAAGTTGATGGTCTGGTTGTTAAGTTTTTCCTATAGTTTTGTCGGGGCTGAACCAACGATACGCAGTATTAGAGCTAGTAAACAAATTACCATTAAAATCTCTAATGCTCTTATATCTAATATTCTAAAGGGTTCGAAGATCACATTCCAAAATATTATTTATATACACAATAGCTATTAAGAGCGTGCATCACATGCCCATCAACTCTGTGATACAGCTGGCTCGAAATTGCTAATCTACACGATCACTATTGCACGTGGATCATTTTTGATTAAACATTAATGGAGATAAAGAGTTAATAGAAGTTCTTAATACTGAACATTGTTGAAATATTAAATGATATTTGATTTAAAACTGCATTGAAAGGGCCGTTTTTGACCATTTTAGAATGGCTTCATAGATAAGAATTGTGCACAAATCTTCATTCTGTCATAATAGGGACATACTGTGGTTATTAACAAGAAACTTTGATTAATGGCCTAATAAAAGAGGCTAAGGAAATAAATTATGTCTACAAGAAAACTGTCAAGTACTCGCCTGTAAAAAGTATGGAAAAACACACCGTAGACAAACCATCCCAATTCCTCTAAACGATTTTTAGACAAGGAGAAAGGAAATACGACATAAGGAAACCTTTTAATAAAAGGATTAGTAAAAAATGGAAACCTAAATACATCAGGCTGAATTCGAGCCCTTAACCTTCCTTCCCCTCACCGGGAAACCTCACTAGACGAGACTGACGCCTTTATCCTCGTGCTCACTGGTACTGTTTATAATATTTAGACCCATTAATAACTCTCGGGTACAGACCTATTCTCGATGGAATAGGCTTATCTGATAGCTAGCAAAGTTAATCAATCTACTTTCACGTATTCATACGTCAAGTCATGTAACCGTCAGCTGTCATTGTTGATATATATCAATACCTATTAAATAACAATAAAAATATATTATTATTATTATTAGCACCGCGTCTTACTACCCGTTCGGGTTGTACGCACTTACGCTAATGTGTAATGGTAGGGTGATTGTGAGATGAAATGGAGGACCTACAGTTTAACGTGGAATCCGAACCACGGTGGAGGCCTGGCATTCCTCACATTCACAAGTTGTGATTAATACACGTCTTGTCAGAAGTGAAGGAAGGGTTTGGCAATCAGATAAATCTATGCCGGGACCGAGGATTGAACCCCGGACACTCAGCACATAAGTCTGATAACTTACCTCTAGACCACCAGGTCACCTAAAAAATATAGTAAAATTATATAAATATTGAACCCAAAATAACTGTTTGTATTTTCTAGAAGTTTATTCCTGTGAAAAGTGGACGGTAGGTTGGTTACAACACAGAACTATTGTGTTTGTTTGCAGTCGCTACGACACGTCATTTTGTCGAAACTATTAACATTTATATACATTTAATTTGTTAGATTATTTTTTGTAAAACTGCTTCAGATTTATTTACATTTTTTAGTACTATAAGATTATTTATGTTATACAAAGTGTTACAGTAAGAACACGGTAAGAAGAACAGTTTAGAACACATTAATTTAATTTTCTTGCTTGTTAACTGTGATAAACCTTTTCTATATTATTAATATTATTTTATCGATATATATTTTGCACCGCATTTTAATAACTTTCCGAGATCTTCGCATTTAAATACACAAACGAAGTAGACTTGATAACGGTATCATTCAATGGAAATGTATCCACATATGCGTGGAGAAACACGAATACACCATTTAGGTAGAGAGAAAAAAAAATTTACATTACACACAGCCGGGATTCGAAACTCGACCTACCCGTCACTAGAAAAACATATTAGTCTAGCTCTACGGCCAGTCTGCGCTTTCACCGATAGCCGGTTTTATCGCTATTGTACTACAGTCCGATTTTCATAGGAAGGGCAATTTAGAAAATACAAAACAACCTTTTTATTTCTGTCAACATTGATAACATTTTACTATACAAAAAGTGTCAGCCGCTGATCATTATGACTTGACTTATGAATATATTAAAGTAGATATAGTAACTTTTCTCTTGGTTCCTATGAAAACTGAACTATCAATCAAAAGTGTCAGCCACTGATCACATGACTTGACTTATGAATATATTAAAGTAGATCTAGTAACTTTTCTCTCGGTTCCTATGAAAACTGAACTATCAATCAAAAGTGTCTGCCGCTGATCACATGACTTGACTTATGAATATATTAAAGAAGTTCTAACAACTTTTTTTTCCACCATGTTCCTGACCGAAGCTCTTCATTGGCTCCAAATCTTGAGGACGTATCGTAAGATGTCTTCCAAAAGGTCGGGCCTGGTCGTGTCTATACCTGAGGCGAAAAGGTTCGTCGAAAAGATCTTCAAGAAGGTCGGTGTGGGAAGAGAGAACAGTGCGACCATGTCCGAGGTCTTGGTAGCTGCGGACATCAGAGGAGAATGGGGCAATGGTCTCAACAGAATAGGTACGGTAATGTGACCTTTTACACCAAGCATAGCGAGGTCCTGTCTTAACTTGATCATTTGGCGCTTCATCCGTCCGGATGTTTGTTCCGTGATAACTGCCAAATGCGTGGCCCCATTTTAACTAAATTTGTAAGGAACATTCTTTGAACCTAGGCCTACCAATTCTATGTGTAGGCCTATAGTTTTTCAAACTGGTTATTCTTTTTAAGATGGTAGCCGCTTAAAAGGCGTTTCGTTTAATAGCTCATTTCAGGTGATTAGAATTTAAAATTCTAAGCAGTCAAATGAGTACCGTGGGCGACTTTTTAAATGTTGTACATATATTGCGAGAATTACTTCTCAAACCGTGTGAACAGCGGTTATTTTATATGAATATGGTGTAACCTTAACTATAGTATTAATTTGTTTTCTATCTAACTTAATCACCGAAGAATAATATCAACTTCAAATCCAAGGAGAAAATCAAATAAAAATGTTAAGACTGCACTAACGATAATAACATGGAGGGAGTGAGATCTAATGTTCACAAAACTACTAGTAAGACTGTAGTAACGATAATAACATGGAGGGAGGTCTACTGTTCACAGAACTACTAGTAAGACTGTAGTAA
>CABFWB010001294.1:97075-113550 GCA_902151455.1 Timema bartmani
TATATATATATATATATATATATATATATATATATATATATATATAATTTTCCATCTCACTTTTCTACCTTTATCTATCCACTCCCTGAGCGCGCAGGATAACGGTTCCTTGCTAATGACAGGTCGAGCCCAAGATAAATAGCACGCACACTACAGCGGACTATGACGCGCACGTGTTGGTTGACCTTGCAAACGACTACAAAACTATCGCGGGCGACGAGGACTTGACCGAGGGCAGTGCTAGAGATTGCGAGCTGGCATCGCGGCTTGGCCGGCAACTTTACGTGCTTCACCGATTATAGTAATAATAGTAATAACAAATTAGATAAGGTGTCTTGTTTTGTGATACGATACAAGATGATACTGTGGTAGATAGCGACGGATATATCGACCCGGATCTGGATATTGTGACAAATTATTGTCATAACGGGTTTGTGACCAATTCTAGAGGGACGACGCTTAGCGCCTTGGAAACAGTACTTTATGGTGAGTTCCGAAATTAACTGTAACTCGCACTGGCTGTCTGCGAATCCTCTCAACAAGAGTACATTCTTGAACCAACTTGATGTCGAACCCTGAACTTTTCCTCAAGAGATAATTGAGCTCCTTCCGAAGTTACAACTCGGATGATCTGGATCCCGGCTGAGGCTTTACGGCGGCTTCTTAGTTTGTAAGTAAAGAAAATACGCTGTGTAAATATACTTATTTATTTCCGTACACTACCCGCACTGGTGGTCACGCAAACTAAGGCGTCACTTTCGCGATACACTTGATTGCTGTCTGGCGAGGAGATTGAGGTTCGAATCTTGGCCAGGTGAATTTGGGGTTGTGTATATATAGCCGGGTGGGTAGAAATTAGAGGAAATAAACTCGAATCTCTGCGTAAGAAGAGGAGATAACTACTTAGAAAATAAAACGGCTCTGTAAAACCTACCGAGATTCAAAGCCCAATCCATCCGATATCGAAAGTTCAGTTTAATGTGAGAGTGATGCCTTAGACCACGCGGCCACCGAAGTGGGTCCAGTGGATTTATTAGTATCAAAACATTTTGATTGATTTTAACGCCATCAAAGGAAAAAAAAGTTGGTGGGGAGGAGAAGGTTAGTGCTTGAGAATGCGTTTATATTGTAACACAACATGTTGGCCAACACGATCCCAACTTGTTGGTGTTGGGAGAGCCAGTCAGAGCCAACAAGTTGTGTTGGGTTGTGTTGGATCATTTTTTGGAGATAATAAACGACCAAACCAACGTGTCGGCTGATTTGGGAGGTTCTGCGCATGCGCTAGAGAGTATAGTCAGTCTCTAGCCTTGGCAACGCACATGTTTTGTGGCTATACATAAGGCTCCCATAAAGCGCAGAGTTGTAGCAAATTTTTTCTCCCGGAGTCACAACAACTGTCCTTTCCATTTTACCACGTAAGTGAGGATACAGAAGCGTAACTAAGCATTCAAAGTCCACATATGACATGAGTACAAAGTTATCAAATCCACTTTGTTAATGTAAGTCATTCTATTATTCCAATGCACGCACCTTAAATTTGACGTTTAGCCAAAAAACTTCAAATCCCCCACCGTTTCTTACGGGTTTTTTTCTGCAAGAATACACTTCCTGTCAACACAATAAATTAAGAACGGCAAGTAACACGATGTTACCCATGGCTATAAATGTGTAGACTGATTAAAAACTAGCGGAGGACCCAGGATGTTGGTCCAACAAGTTGGAGACAATAAACGCAGCTTCATTTTCCTCATGTGTTGTCTCCCAACATTTTGAGTCCAACTTGTTACATAATAAACGAGGCTTTACTTATGCTCGCCGACTTCTCAACAGTGCGTGGTATGACGATGACGATGATGATGATGACCTTTAACGTGACGCCCGTCGTGACGATGACCTTGGCCCGCAGCCACACTGGTAGTCTCAGTCAGATGCTGGCGAGATACAGGCGCCCGCAGCTTCCCAGATACGCCACCGCCTTCTCGACGAGAGGACGTCCTACAGGGGCCCGTTTACTGGACAGAAGAGGTACAAGCTCTGCCCTCTATTTTAGCATTGCTGCTTTACCTGCTAGAGGACGAGTAGAACCCACTCTATCGGCCGGAGGTTGTCCTCGTGTCACCTTCTCGTTCAGGCTCTTGACAGGAGCTCTTCTACCTACAAAGAGGTATGGAGTCACCCACGTAACGATTTTATTCTTACTTTTTTTCTAAACCTTCCTTCCCCCCCTGTCTATCCCCCGTTCCAGTATTTCCTGGAACACCAAATATACATTTCTCCTGACCTCCCCCCCCCCCCCCCCCCCCCCCCCCCCCCCCCCCCCCCCCCCCCCCCCCCCCCCTTCCNCCACCCTCCCCTCATGTAACACCATGTAGACATTATAGGCCCCCCCTTCTCCTACGCCAATCATCAGCTTCGCATGGTTTATGGATTACCTCTAAAGACATTACCAGTCCATTTTTTTTAGAAAAGACCCTTTAGAAAATACACACTTTTTTACAGTCGAAATTGATAACATTTTACTATATTAGTATTGTTATTTTATAGGTATTGATAATATCTATCAAAAGTGACAGCTGCAGATCACATGACTTGACGTATGAATACTTGAAAGTAGATCTAGGAAATTTCTATCTGTCAGATAAGAACTTTCCTGTCGGGTGTACTGAAGGTGGTATTTCGTAAATGGTTTTCCATTTTTTTTCCCTACGCAAATTCGGGTACATTTCCAAAAAATTAACTTTTTTTATCCCTAACAAATGAACGTAATCTGTACATGTGCGTAAAACTGTTCCTCTAGTTTATAAACATTTAAGATCTCAGCGACATTGACGTTGTTCCAAAATCTCACCACTGATCACTCCCGTGCCACAGGAGGTACAGCGTCGACATGGCGGCGTCTTCTGGGGTGGTACCTCTATCGGAAGTGAAGAGGTTCATCGCTGAATGTATGGAGAAGGTGGGTACCTCGCGCCAGGGCGCTACAGACCTCGCGGACCTGCTGGTCGAGGCGGACTACAGGGGGCACTACAGTCACGGCCTCAACAGGCTAGGTGAGTTCCAGTGGCGTGGCGCGGTATGTTGCCAGGGTGGGCCGGGCTTGTTAGAACTGTAGCTGGATATGTTCTCTCCCCCATTAAACCAATCATACATGGCAATAGCTTGTCGTGTAGTGTTGCCAGGGTAAGCAGCGTTTGTTAAGGTTGTACCTGTGGTATGTTCTCTTCCACTCTGCCCCATTATACCAATCATACATATAAAACGCGTGTCGTGGAGTGCTGCCAGGTTAAGCAGAGCTGGTTAAAACTATAACTGGACATGTTCTTCCCTACTCTGCCTCATTATACGAGTCATACATAACAGTCTCGAGAAGTGTTTCCAGGGTAAGCAGAGCTTGTCAAAAATGTACCTGTGATCTAGTTCTACATAACTCACATGGGGATCTCTGCCATGATTCGTCGCCTCCATTTCCGCTAGTAGAAGCTACTATCACGTGCTAGGGTGTGATGTTTCGTTTGTCTGTCCCACCAGAGACCTACATCGAGGACGTGACATCAGGTGCCTGCCAGCCGAACGTTCAGCCCACGGTCCTGAAGGAAACCCTCTCTACGGCATGGGTCGACGGAAACGACGGGCTTGGGGTCGTCGTGGGGAACTTCTGCATGGAATTGGCCATGGCCAAGGCGAGGCAGACCGGCGTCGGATGGGTCGTCGCTAAAAGTGCGTCCCTATGGAGAGGGTTTGTAGCGTAGTGTTTCAAAGGAGGGGGAGGCGGGTAAGCTACTGACGTCAAGGGGACCGCCTTGGTAAGCGAGAAATCGCCGTGCAGACGTTCAGCTTCAACCCAATATCTAGTTCTACGTTGCGTTATTTCAAAATATAGTTCACGCCAAAATAAAGTTGAAATTCTAACAGGGCCCTTTTCCCTTAACAACCCTATATTTTGAGTTATATTAATAGAAAATTTTTGTGGAAATGCAACATTAGCTCCTTTTAAACGACATTTTAACAATAATTGAGGAGCTATGAAAGCAGGCATGATGAAAAAGGGCTCTAGATTTAGCCTTCCTCAAACAAATACAATAATTTTTTATAAGGTCACAACAAAGAATTTTAAGAAGTTTGAGAACTAGTAGCGAGCTTTTCTCTTTATCTTGAGATAAGTTTCATAGTTCTTTTTCCCCTCTTATTGAAAAGACAAAGGGTGGTTGTAGGTGAAGGGCGAAAGGGAGTATAAGAAAAGACAGATTAGAGAAGTAGTTTCATAAAAAGAGACAGACTATTGTACTTTAAGTCGTATGGCCTGATAGCGATTGATACTTTTTTGCTGGCCGAGGCGGCCGTCTTAAGTTAAAATTAAATTGATTTTGATCGTGGCATGACTTAGATGGGTTACATTTCCTTCTCGTCTTTTCTGGGAGCTGAGCACTCTGAGAGGATGGTAAGCCCCCATTGTGAAGAAGTTGGGCATATAGATCCCGTAGTGTAAGAGTTAACCTTGTTGAAACTGTGCCGTTTCAGGGTCAAACCACTACGGCATCGCTGGCTGGTACTCCATCAAGGCAGTTCAGTGCGGTTTGTTGGTGAGCACAGCTTTGATGACTTCATAATAATTACTACTCGTCCACAAATATTCGCACCCTCTTGTCATATGTGCACTCGTAATCAGGGGTGTACTGGCAGACTCCACACTACAGATATGACAACCCTTAATATACAGTCATGAATACCCCTGAAGCTATGTTTCAGTTTAAGCTGAATTGGTGGAGGTTAAGTATTTATATATTTATTAGTATTAAATTTAAACCTGAGGCAATTTCAGCTATACAAGTATTATCGATTATTAAGTGACTATTCAGTCAACTTAAAGCATTAGTTTCTACTTTTTACTGGCATTAGCATAAATACCCCTAGATTGTTAGATAATATCTGGGAGTATTTTTTGAAATATTTAATTTTGTAAAATGATCCTCCACACGTCCGCCGAAATATATATTTAGCACCGCGTCTTACTACCCGTTCGGTCTATACAATTATGTACTAATTACTTTAATGGTTTTAGGAATTAGAAAGGTTATATTTTGAAGAAGTGTACCCGCATTTGCGTGGAGAAAGAATGGAAACCCATTTGGAGGATCTCCCTCAGTACGTCTGACCTAGATTCGAGCCCTGATCAACCCATCATCGGTAGTCTAGTTTACTGCGAGAGTGACGCCTTAATTAAACTATGCGCCCACCGAAGTGGGTAATTTATAGTTAAATGTTTATAATAGTTGTACTGGCCTAAATTGAACCGGGATATTTCCTGTCCCAGTCTACCCCTGCTCGTAATAGTAATACTACCCACTTCAGTGGCCAACTGGTCTAAGGCGTCACTCTCGTGTTGGACCGGCCTGTAGAAGACCGGGAGATCGGGGTTTAATCCCGGTTGGGTCTACTGAGGGTTGTTTTTCTCTAAATGGTTTCCCCACCCTCCTTCCACGCAATTGTAGGTCGATTACCTCTAAAATGCATCCTACCTCATCCTAACCCCATTAGAGTAACTATAACACACACGTATAACCCTGAACAGGCAGTAAAAGGCGGTGATTAAAACAAACTATAACTGGAATTTAAACAAAAATGAAAAAGGGTGCGGAGGGGCTAAATGTTTAAAGATAATTGAAGACCGGTTGCACCTGATGTAGAATTAAATTCCGGTCTCCCGAGTCGAGAGACTGTGATACATTATTATTTTGGTCAACCTTACCGTGGAACACAAAGCTTACGTTGGTATTCAAACAGAACAATAGAACTGTTGTAAACAATTTAATCGCTTATTCCTTTTGAAACCATAAAGAGAATAATTTACATCATTCATTTACTGAGACTTTCTTGATTCAATTGTCTTTATCTTTGCCTTTTTTTTTTTTTTTTCCCAAGGGCATGAGCTTCACGAACACTTCCCCACTAATGTGCCCCACGGGGGCGAAATCGGTGAGTGTAGAGTAAATATAGATATATTTATAAGGTCAATTTTGAGGATATAAATTATTTGGGAAAGAAAAAAAGTTTATACCCACCCTGGATTAGAACCTCAGCCTATCCGTCACCGGCGAACCTGACTAGATGAGCTTGACGCTTGGTTTGCGTTCCCATTTATGTAGGCTAGTACCCGGGGGCAGGGAGAGGGGAAACCGGAGATATTACAGTAGCATTTTTAACTGTTAGCTAAAGTTCTTCCTATGGAGAGCTTATTACAGTAGCATTTTTAACTGTTAGCTGAGGTTCTTCCTATGGTGAGATTATCATATTAGCATTTTTAACTGTCAGCTGAGGTTCTTCCTATGGAGAGCTTATTACAATAGCATTTTTAACTGTTAGCTGAGGTTCTTCCTATGGAGAGCTTATTACAGTATCATTTTTAACTGTTAGCTAAAGTTCTTCCTATGGAGAGCTTATTACAGTATCATTTTTAACTGTTAGCTGAGGTTCTTCCTATGGAGAGCTTATTATAGTAGCATATTTTAACTGTTAGCTAAAGTTCTTCCTATGGGGAGCTTATTACAGTAGCATTTTTAACTGTTAGCTAAAGTTCTTCCTATGGGGAGCTTATTACAGTAGCATTTTTAACTGTCAGCTAAAGTTCTTCCTATGGAGAGCTTATTATAGTAGCATTTTTAACTGTTAGCTAAAGTTCTTCCTATGGAGAGCTTATTATAGTAGCATTTTTAACTGTTAGCTAAAGTTCTTCCTACGGAGAGCTTATTATAGTAGCATTTTTAACTGTCAGCTAAAGTTCTTCCTATGGAGAGCTTATTATAGTAGCCTTTTTAACTGTCAACTGAGGTTTTTCCTATGGTGAGCTTATTATAGTAGCCTTTTTAACTGTCATCTTAGGTTTTTCCTATGGAGAGCTTATTACAGTATCATTTTTAACTGTTAGCTGAGGTTCTTCCTATGGAGAGCTTATTATAGTAGCATTTTTAACTGTTAGCTGAGGTTCTTCCAATGGAGAGCTTATTACAGTAGCATTTTTAACTGTTAGCTGAGGTTCTTCCTATGGAGAGCTTATTATAGTAGCCTTTTTAACTGTCAGCTGAGGTTCTTCCTATGGTGAGCTTATTATAGTAGCCTTTTTAACTGTCAGCTGAGGTTTTTCCTATGATGATTTTATTATAGTAGCATTTTTAACTGTCAGCTGAGGTTCTTCCTATGGTGAGCTTATTATAGTAGTATTTTGTACCATCAGCTAAGGTTCTTCCTATGATGAACTTATTATAGTATAATTCTGAACTGTCAGCTAAGGTTCTTCCTTACAGTAGGATTTTTGTTGTAAGAATCTTTTTTACACGAACCTATTTTTTTATTATTTTTTTGCATTGGTAACATATTATTAGCGTTATTTAATGTCTATCAAAAGTGACAACTGAATATTACATGACTTGACGTATGAATACGTGAAAGTAGATGTAGTGACGTTTCTAGATATCCCAAGCAAGCAAAGGGCCTGCTGAAAGGCCTTCTTTCCTACCAGAATCCTAATATACAATACGGTTTTGTCAGGAAGAAAAGCCTTCCCAGATTTGTATTAGCTCTAAGCTCGGGCTATATGTGAGTTATAGCCTAGTGAATGTAGTTGCTGTTTCCCCCACAGGCGGCGCTAGGAACCAACCCAATAAGCCTAGCAGCACCGGCCCAGGACGGGGACAGCTTCGTACTGGACATGGCCACCACCGCGGTGGCTGTCGGGAAGGTGAGACGAGACATTGGTGCCATTACATGATAGTCCATTGTAGTAGTGCTAGAAACATATTTTTATTGTGAACATTGTTTGAACTAATGTTAACCAATATGGAATTAATTATGTTCTTAGTAATACAATACTATACTATCTATAAAAACCTAAAAAAAAGTATTATCAAACACTTTTAATAATACTTCCCTCAGGATTATTGTGTAGTTGACTTTTTCGTAACATATTCAAAGAACAAAACTTATTAATGCAACCACTATGTGTTTTGATTAGTGGCTGTGGCAATAAGAGAAATTATAGTTCATGAAATAATAAATTAAAAAGTATTATATTCACACTTATATCTTGTTATAACTGGCCAGTGGCGTGTCGTGGAATGTTTCCAGGGTAAGCAGCATTAATTTAAACTGTATCCTATAATAATTGTTCACAATTGGTCACTTATCGAGGGGAATACATTCCCGTGTGAGGTATGCAGAGCAGAACATAATTAATGTTTGATTGTTCATATAGGGCCCAAGTGGGCAATAACATTTCACAGGTACAGTTTTAACAAGGTCCGCCTCTCTTGCAACACTCCATGACATGCCATTGTTAATCTAGCAACCATAGATTATAAAATAAAAGTAATGTTTTATATAATTTATAGAAATGACTCGTCAACCTCGCTGTGTGATCTAGATGTAGTCAGGCACACTAACTCCCCTCTCTCTTCTCGGGTCAGATCGAGGTCCAGAGGAGGAAGAAAGAGAGTATCCCGGAGAACTGGGCGCTGGGACCCGACGGGCGCGTAACGACCGACACTGACGTCGCCTTCAATACGGGGTGCCTGCTGCCTCTAGGGGGTGTCGAGCAGACCTCTGGCTACAAGGGCTACGGCCTGGGACTACTCGTCGAGACGTTCTGCGGCATGTTGGGCGGTGAGGAGCTGTTAGGGACTGTCGTCTGCCAGTTGGGAGACGACCGGAAACCATTCAATTGAATAAAATATTATCTCGCTGGCGATCCTTTACCGTCCAATCTTGAAAATTTTGAGTCACACTTTAGGATCTAATCATTTAAGCTTTAATAAATTCGTCCTTTTAAAAAACTCTCAACAATTTAAGTCTTTGTACGACCCTCCTAACGACATTATCTCATTAAAAAAATAGGATTAATGGGGAAAACCCAAAATAGGCAATACAGTAGAATCTATTATAACAAAATTAAAGGGGGCTGAACCCGTTTTTGGATAAGCAAATTCTCGGATATGAAATTAATACCGCTCTGAAGAGGGGGAAAAAAAAACTAAGTGTAACGTTTCTTCTTAAAAAAAGTTTGAAAGTTTCTTTTGACTCTTTTGTTCGATTTGTATATCTTAAAAAATAAAAGTTCTACCGATGTAAAACCTTTATTTGGCAGTTCAGCTTCTTAAAAAAATTGCATAAACAAAAATGCTGTTGGCCGTTTCGGATATTATAGGTCCAGATGTGGGAGGTTTTACTGTATTTTGCCATCTGATGCGACACGCAAAGGTGCGCGCCTACCTTTACTGTGGATTCAAACATTCACAGTAAAACAGGACCAGAGCTGTGGTCACGTGACGTGCTCTAAGCCAATCACAATAAATCGGCGCGAACTGCGTCGGTCGTTCTTTACTAGTAAAAACAATCTCAGCTTTGTCCGCGCTTCTTCCTAAAATCCTAGTGGAAGAACCAGTTACATTTCAAAACCAAATGATTCAATCAGAGCGCATGCGCCTACAAGCAGACAGCTGCGTCAACTGTTGGGAAAGGATTGGAAATAGCTCGTGTGTGTGTGTGTTGATTTGTTTCACCACGCCATACGATAATTACCTTACCAACTTGAACCTCCTACGTCTTTATTTTTAAAATATGAAAACAAACACTTGTTATTTGTGTAGCTTAAAAAGTTCCCTCCAAATGTTTTAAAGAATGCTTAAGGTGGCTGCTTCAATCAGCGAACTTATCAAAAACTTAACTGTATTTGTTATAGAAAGGCTAAGTCTAGAGCCCTTTTTCATCAAGCCTAGTCGCATAGCTCCACAAATATGATTATAAAGTCGTTGAAAATGAGCAAATGTCACATTTTAATTTTGTTTCTATTAATTAAACTCAAAATATAGAATTGTGGAAAAGAGCCCTTTTAAAGTAATTTTATAGATAATTTTTTTGATAATTTTTAAGGTCAATCAAAATCGGGGCACTATTTACGTTGAATAAAACTGGGTGGTAGGTCACGTACACCCTGAGGTTCGGGCTCCACAACTTGGAGAAACCTTGGCATAAGGCAAATTACAAACAACCCCAATTCTTGTCACTTGCTATCTAGTTGCCTTGTTCTGATTGGCTCACAGGCTCTTTGTACGGACCCAACGTACGTCGGTGGATGCAGACGACCAGTGGGGACAGCGTCAACCTAGGGCAGTGTTTCATCGCCATTGACCCGGAGTGCTTCGCGCCAGGCTTCCAGGGCAGGATGAGTGACCTCCTGGGTTACCTCAGAGGGATGGAGCCGGTGAGTAGGTCCCAGTGGGTCACTTGCACATTCCCTCAGCACTGCGGTCACGGAGTTATACTAACTTACGTCATGATTAAACTTACTTTCCAAAATACTTCTTTCTTGAGGGATTAAAATGAACTGCTTTACGTTATATTGCCAACTCTGACTATAAATAACCTAAAATAAACTCCTGTTTGTTATATTGTGTTACAATTGTTGTCAATGTTGAATGTTCCAGAGTGACCCTGAGAAACCAGTACAGGTCCCTGGAGACCCTGAGAGGAGACACATGAAGTCAGTTGACGAGCAGGGAGGGATCAGCTATCACCAGAACCAGCTCAAGGCCTCGGTTTGTGGCTGATAACCAGGGCTAGACCCGTATCATACGCGCATGCGCGAGGAATTAATGAGGAAACAAGGCGAACAGACTTACAAGCTCACGCTTCACAATGGCCCAAGAAACAAAAACAAACGGGTCATTCATAAGTTTTAACATAACTAACAAAAAAAAAGTTATCCCTTTATGATCTACTATCGTGAAATCTAGGTTATGTTAACCATATTTATCTATTAAGGTGGGAGTACAGGGCACATGTACCCGTCTCTGTGATATAGGGGTCAGAGTTCCTAGCTACAGATCCAGAGGTACCGGGTTCTATCCCAGAAACTTCCAGAATTATTTTGTAAACCAGAGGGTCTAGATCGGTTTCAAACTCAGTCTCGTGTGGACAAGTGAAGAGCTACTTGAATGATAAAGTAGCGGCTCCGATATAGAAAACTGAGATTAATGGCCGAAGGGTTGGTTTTGCTGACCACATGACACCCTCCTTCAGCAAATGTTGGCACTATAATCATTAACGGGGGCGGCCGCTCGGTTGGTACAGCTATATTGTGGGCTTACGTCACGAAGTGTTGGGAACATGAGAAAAGGCCAGTATTTTTGCAGTTTTTACAGCAAAATATTTCTAGGCTAAAATAAATCAAATATCTCTCCAATAGGTACCGTGTTTAGGCTATAGGGACGCTAGTAAAACGCATGAGGTGCCCATGTGGCGAAATTTTGAAACTCAAAAGAGAAACAGTTCAATGTCATTGATATAGTTAACGTGCATTATCACACCAATAATGGAAAAAGTTATTATTATTATTATTATTATTATTATTATCATCATCATAATTAAATATGCTTTCCAAAAGGTTAATCCTGGCTATATCTTCAAACAATATTTTATAAAGGATTTAGCTTTATTTGAAGCGAGCCACATTATTGATTTGACCAAACTTCAAGATTAAAATTCAACTTTTATAACATGATAATTGATACGCTATTATTCAAATAACTTTAACTTCTATCCCATAAGCTAAATTTAAATAAATTGCACAAATTAAAAAGTTTTTAAAATACTATAATTTTAGTAGCCTTGGTATTATTTGATTCAATGTATACTTGTGAGTGTAATAATGGTGTTAAATAAAATTATGGTTTGATATGTATAGGAAGAACTATAGGGGCTAGTATGGGAACACGCTGGGATTCTTTATTTATTTTTTGTGCCAAATTATGAAAGATTTTATGATTCATAGCACTCAAACAGATGTGGGATTACGATAGGAACAAAACAAATACTGTCAAAAAATTATTTGAAAATTCACCAAATTGTCCTTTTGAGTCGTATCCTACTAGGCCGTCCACGTCAATTCCTTCTAACAAAATTATTCTTAAAATAATATTTGATAGAATTTTTTTATTTATTCACACATGAAAGGTTATAAAGGTTATGTATTCACACATGAAAGGTTATAAAGGTTATTTATTCACACATGAAAGGATAGGTTAGGTTCGAACTGGTACCATATCATACGATAGCCACAAAATCTTACTGCATCATCATTTGTTACCAATAGCAAGGCCCTAGTTATGTGGAACGACAAATGGAGGCTAATGTTATTTTTTAACTAGTCCCATTATAGACAAATATTTACAAATAAGCAATAACAACAGTGGGATTAACTCATCATTATTTAGTCAAAAACATGAAATTTAAGCTATAAGTGATTCCTCTAGTAGACTACTACAAAAATTGGCTGCCGAATTTAATTTGATTTAAATAAAACAAACTTAAAATTGATTGGTTAATTCTTGGATTTTCTCGTAATTGAAAACAAGTCTGAACAAAACAAATATTAATAATAGTCCTTATTTCTTTCTATTGACAGCTTGAATCCACTTGTTTCGTTTTACTTCCTCCCATGGTCTACCAGGAAAATTGTAAAATTATATGTCTCTTAGTGATTTGGTATCGATTTGAACAGCCAACCATACACCAACTCTTATTTCCTACTCTGACACTTTTTACTTGATCCAGTGTAACGAAATTAATATAATAAAATTAAATTTAAAAATGTAGAACATCAATTAACATATAATTTGCTATATTTTCCAACGTTGACCGTCACTTTGGAGCTGCACATTTATACCGCTACTAGCGCCACATACATCAACGCACGCTTCCTATAGAAATATTGAGTTTAATTTTCTTCACATGCTGACCTCATCAGTTGCTGAATATCTGTCAAGGATATCCGGAAATTTAATAAAAACTTTTTCTCTTAATTTAAAAAGTTTCTGCTCTAATGCCGTTATATTAATGACAGATATTTAACAACTGGTGATATCATCGAGGGAAAAAATTAAACGCCATGTTTATACTGGAAAAAGTCAACCTAGGTTGTCTTGGGGTAAAGTGTTTGCCTTAGTAGCTAATATACGGGGATCCAAACCCAGCTGAGGTCGACGGATTTTTCTTGAGCGATAAAAATCCGTAGCACAACTTCCTTCGGAGGGGAGTTAAAACCGTCGGTCCCATGTCGATTGTGGCGTGTAAAATAGCCCTGGAAAGAATGTGGAAATACCTTTCCCGGGAAAATGGTAGACTCTCTCGCGCCATGTTGGTATACATTCAGTGTGGAAGGTAACGGGTAACCATCACACTTTCTGAACTCGCCTAGTAGACCTACATGGGATTTCTACCAGATGGTGCATGCAGCACTAACCTGTTGAGGGTTTAAATTAATAAACAGCTCCGTATGGGTATAAATTACATAAAACCAACCTTCGGGTTGTTGACTTAAGAAAAAGAATACTTGACCAACAAGTGTACTATGAAATATTTATTTTTTTAATTTTAATTATCTGCCTACCTTTTCTTTCTCCTTCCAGGATAATGATGTCACATTTCCTCAAAACTCACTTTCATCCCGTGTCCTTGGGTTAGTTTTACCCCCGAATAGCATTAAAACAGTGTTCTAATTGTTTGTTTGGTTTGTTTTTTCAGGTGGAGCTCGCCGAAAGACTGGAGATTCGGCCGATGGCCACAAAATGAAAGACTACTCGTGTCGGAGACTACAGTACATTGGTGTGACGTCAGAGTCTCTCCCCCTTTTTTTTTTGAGGGGTAGCATTCCGTGACTTCTCTTGACTAAACCAATTTCCATAAGAAGAGCCTTTTATCAAATGCAAACTTTTTTGCCTCCAAAGTTGGTAATATTTTACTGTATTATTAGTATTATCTTATCAAAAGTGCCAGCAGCATATCACATAGCTTGACGTATTAATACGTGAAATTATGTTTAGTTACGTTCCTAGCAGTCATATAAAGGCAGTCAAATAAAGGATCTTTTTATGAAAATTGGATGAAGTTTGTTCTGAAGATCATTAATTTTGTACTGATGATAAACGTTCCAATAAAGTCTAGATTCCCAACGCACTGTACTTGGGGGACCGGGGGTTTTCAGCTTGTTTGTTTCCGATACTCTATACTGGTTATAGTCCAGTGTCCCCCAAACTGTGGTACGCATACCCCCAGGGGTACGTTAAGGATTTCAGGGGTTAAGTGACGAATGGCGCAAAGCTTCCATGGGCGCGTTCCAACAAAATGTAATTTGTTTGTGTGTAAAAATTAACCATTTTAATTAAATAAATAATATAATAATTTTAATTTTAAATAAATAAGACCTATATATTTTATATAATACTAGGAATAAATGTTTTTAAAAAAAGATGTATTAACAAAATAGTCACGTTTATGGTTTTATGACATTCGAGTTCACTTTGTCGGCGAATCACTTCGCTGTTCAATTAAAGTGTTCGTAAAAAATTAAGAGAAAAGGAATTGAAACGTATATTATATTTTTGGAATCCAATTCTTATTATTACCCGCCTCGGTGTCGTAGTTGGCTAACGCGCTAGTTACGTGTTGAGCCAGACTGCCGAGGACAGGGAGATCGAGGTTCAAATCTCGGTCGGGTGAACTGCGGGTGGTTTCCCCTAAATGGTTTTTAACTCTCCCTCCACGCAAATGCGAGTTCACTTCCTCTAAAATTCAACCTACCCAATTCCTAATCCATTAGCGTAATTAGTACTTAAGCTTATAACTCGAACGGCTAGTAAGACGTAGTTCTAAATAAATAAATAAATACAATTATTATTTATCGTCACGCAGGGGGTGCAGTTTATTTATATTATACGGAATACATCTGGGACGAACATTTTAAGACTCGCTTAAGGCCGTATGAAACCGTTGCGCCAGCCCGGTTCCTGATATGGATAACATTGAAACATAGGGTAGCTTTTACATGAATGACGGTGAAGGTCTAGAAATTATTATTTATTTTCTTCTTAAATAATTGGGAATATAAACATTTGTATAAAAAAGAGGTGTACTTGGAAATCAAATCAGAGGTGACTTTAGGAATCAAATCTCATATTAAACCTTTTAGTGGAATAATATTATTTTATAAAAAGAAATAGAATAAATTCTACAATACATATTGAACACTTTTTTCTTTATATACATATAAATTGTTGTTTTAGGTAAAGTATCCTTCATTTTTATAAAATATTTAATACTGAATACGCATCGATAGTCGCAATACGACCACAATATGGAGAGAAAATAAAATTTGAACAAACTCGGCCAAATAGTCTCTACTACGTGTTTTGATCCTTATTGAACTAAATCGTATTCAGAATATCAGCTTTAATGTTTAAAACCAGTAGCAACATTAAAATGTTTATAAATTAAATACTACTAACATCACATAAATAAATGACATTAGGTGTTTAAACCTGACATAAACCATCATTTTCAATCCGAGCTGATGTTTAATATCTCTTCCTGCTAAATGTGTTGCATCGGCGGAATTTTAAGTTCTTCAGCAAGTTTCTTCTGAAAGAAGATTAGTAAAACAGAACATTAATAAAATATTATTAACAGGTTATTATAAAGATCATATTGGAAACAAAGAATAATATTTAAGAAGAAGAAACCATATTTAAGAAAAATAAATTCTATATTTTTAAAGAACATATTGAGATTTTAATAAGGAACGTAATGACAATAATTGTTAAGAAAATAGAACTAGGTTGTAAATTGAATAGAATAAATGGTATAATAGAAAATAAATATGTAATAGGTGTACAATATAAAGTAGTCAAAACATTTTGTATTAAAATTTAATTAATTAATATGAAATCATTGTAATTAGATGTATGGATCTAATTTATTTTGTCTTGACAATCATTTCTTATTAATTGGTTGCCTTTTAATACAATATGTGATTTTAATACAATATGTGATGACTACTTTTATATTGTACACCTATTACGTATTTCTTTTAAACTCTAACATTTATTCTATTCACTGTACAACTTAATTATATTTTATTAACTATTATTAAATGCTAGATATTTTTACCGACTTTTTATACCAAAATTCAACTTTTTATTCAACGAAATGCGAACATTTTAGTTACCACAAATAAGGGTAGTTAATAATAGTGAATACACTACGCTTGCACCAACAGATCCAGGAAATAGGTGGGTGGAGCAGATAACAGAAAGTGTGCAAGTGAGAGGAGAAGAACGGCCGCAATTAAAGGAGGGAGAATGGTGGAAGGAAAGAGGAAGATGGAAGCATTTTACTAAGCTGACCCGGTCATAGGCTGTGAACAGTGGATGATAATGATGATGATGAAATGCAGGGGGAGTGACTAGCGTGCCTGACCCTGACCAATCCCACTAAGGAAGTTTTCCTCTTAGTGTGAGTTTTCATTCTTGAACATTATTTAATTTGTTCCCTTGCTTTCCTCCAGGAAGAATCAGAAATAAATATATATATAGGTAGTAGCTAGGGAGTTTGGAGTGTCTCCAGAGTAAGTGTATCTCTGATATAGTCTC
>CABFWB010001294.1:113654-158816 GCA_902151455.1 Timema bartmani
CCCATCTCCACTTGTCCCAGTTTACCAATCAAACATACTCTACACACCGTATTCACGTTGTCTCCTGACAAATGAGTGGTCTAGCGAATAATGAGAATATAATCACAGATACACTTTAAAATAAAGTCCAATTTTCATAGTAACGGCCTTAACTAACAACTAAAAAGTGACTAGATCTACTTTCATGTATTCATACGTCAAGTCATGTAAGATACAGCTGCCACATTTGATAGATATTATCAATAGCCATGAAAAAAACCAATAAAATAGTAAACTTCATGGGTATGCTAATGTCACTTTTTAAAGTTTTTTGTTGTCACAAAACAACACTTTTAATTTTTTAAACTATTCATTGCTTACATTTAGGTAAAGAGGAAGGTTTACATAGATAAACAATTCATGCCACTTCTATGCTAAGATAAATGAATTTATCAATACTTTCGTTACAGATGTCATTTAATTACTTTTACATCCATTATTGTTTCCAGCCTGTGATCTGTTTTTAATTCAAGCCATATATTTTCCTCTATCGGCCTGCTAGGCTTGTCGTTGCTTCAAATGCCCTATAATCTAGCTTATGACTAGGAACAGGCACAACATCCAGTTCCTGGCCGTTAATTTATCAATGTGAAAGGTTAAACCCACATTTCACCAATGAAATACATCTTCGTCCATACTGGGAATCAAACCCAGTACCCTTAGCTCAGTAGACAGTCACGCTACCGATTGAGCTAAGGTAATTTAATTACTAGTCGGTTTTAAAATACTGTTTGGTAACTAATAAAATTGATTATAATTTGTTTAAATACGCCCACACCTCTTCTGTGGTCCAGTGGTCAGATTCTCTGGTTACAAATCCAGAAGTCCTGAGTTCGATCCCCAGCGCTTCAAGATTTTCTGTGAAGCAGTGGGTTTGGTACGAGGCCAACTCAGCCTCGTGAGGACAAATGAAGAGAAACTTTAATGAAAAAGTAGCGGCTCCGGTCTAGAAAACTGAACTTAACGGGTGGAGGGCTCATTGTGCTGACCACATGACACCCTTCATCCATAGAGGTTGGCACTATATTCGTCAACAGATGGCGGCTGGTTTTGCTCTATTGCGGACTGATGCCATCGAGTTATGTTGAAATTTGTAAAATTTAGTTGGATATTTCAAATTTGTCCGTAATATTGAAGTTTTCTTTTTATTTTGAAATGTTTCGAATATTTGAAGATTATTGTTGGTGTCGAAGTGAAGCGAAGGAGCTTTGACCTCCGAATTCGACTGTGACATTTCGAAACTTCTCACACCCCGAGTAAAAAGTTATCAACTACCATGTTGTTGATCTGGGTGTCTGAATAGGGCACTCCTCCAAGCTCGTTCACCTTCTTCATGTTTATCTTCTCCGGATCCCCTGGAACTAGCACTGGCTTGTTCTTGCAGATCTGCAGATACACAAAACCAGGGCAACATGTATGTACAAAGCCTCAACTAGGTAGCTCTCATAAAAAATCAAATGGGGCAGAATATCAAAGAGGCAGGATTGCAACGTTTGGGTAATGTCATTTAGGGTCATGACCTCAGGGAGAGCAGGGGGATAGCATTGCCGGGAAATACCCAGAAATAGGAGGGGTCACTGACTTCAGGGAGGGGGAGAATGTCAGCTGTGAAAACTTAAGGGGTAAATCACCTTTGGAGGAAAGATGACGTCACCGGGAAGGAAGGAGAGGGTAAGAGGGGGTAAGTGGAGATCTCATAGGACTACTTATATCCCTCTTTCCGGTACCTTTTTCCAATTATACAGAATAAAGCCTACAATGATTCGTCTAAAACTTATTTAAGCAGGGAGAAACACTTGGAACAGTTACATAATTTAATAAAACGATTTTCGTATATCTATACTTCAAGTAATATGATCGGCAGATTTCACCTTTAATATAACATATTAACGACGTTGCCTATCTGTGACGTAGTAGAAAGTCAAGATAGGACTTCCCATGCTAATGTATTTATGTTCTACCCGGTGAGTTATAAAGATACGACATTGAAACAAAACCTATAAAATCTTAGATTATTAAAAAAAAATATCTTGCTGTACATTGTCAAAAAATATTTGTTGGATCTTGAAGATTTTTTTTGCTAAAGCATGTTTTTTTTTAAAATCATCTACGACTCAATATATTTGTTTTAGTTACTAAAATGGCCAGTAGGGATCTTCCTGCGAGGATGCAGATTAAAAAAGTCTATGAAAACATATGTTTATATAGAATAGAAAACGGGTAAAATATAGTTTTGAAATGCAAGTCGATGCTGTCCAGGCTCAAAAAGTAGAGTGAGTATTTATTTATACTAGTCAACGGAAGAGGGGAACTATTATTAGCAGTTAACAAACGGCCTTGCAGGGTGAACTGTTCATTTTCTTCCCTCTCTTTATTTTTCGTACATTGGCGCTTAAGTGTGATATTTCTTAGCGTGCTTAGGTGCGTCAAATTAAGATGCAACCCGTCTAGAAAAATAGCTTCAAACTCACCAAGCAGGCAACGTCGTCAATACTTATAAAATAAAAGTAAAATGTTATCAGTTTTGACCGAAAAATTATATAATTGTATTTTTTCAAAGTTTCTACTGTAAGAATCTTACCATACATAGAGTCGAACCCATTGGTTCTTTAAATTGAAACAATCTGTCACAATTCTTTCTTTGAAATCTTTCTAAACTCCTGTAGCAACCAGCCCCATGGTGTAGTGGACAGTGCATCTGGCTAATAGTCTAGGGGTCCTGGGTTAGATTCCCGGCTGGTACCTAGGGTATTTTTCCCGAAAGGGAAATTATCTGACGTTCACTAGGGTTTGGTTAGTTAGGCTTAAGTTAGGTTAAACCGTTTTCACTTGTTCCACACCCTAATACTCAGTTTCACCCTCATACTCACTTTCACCATCACCTCATCTCATAGTTTCATGGAAAGAGCCTCCACAGAAAGGATGAACGATTAGTATATTCGGGCGTTTCCTGGGCAACGGTACATTAGTACTGGCTAATATTTCCACTACTGGGCTAGGATTGTTGTAGCCCAGACGCGCAATATTATATAATTCCTGTAATTTAATTTACATCTTTCAGCGGTTTAATGTAGACTTCCTATTTTGTAGCAGCTTATAATCCCAACGCATCTTCCGCCACTGACCTTATTGTATTTATAAAGTAAATGTCTACTCCAAATAGTGTAAAGTGAAGTAACATACCGGTTCCAGGTTCCTTAGCAAGCACATAAGATCGCTCATTCTCTCAACGAACCCTGGGGCGAAGCACTCTGGGTCGACGGCAATGAAACACTGGCCCAGATCGGCCGCTCCCTTGAAGTCCTTGTCCATCCATTTGTTGATTCTTGGACCGTACAAGGAACCTGGTTCAAAACACCCGCAACATAACGTCTGGTCAGCCGTGGCTAGTAGTTGCACATACTAGGAGTCCGGTACAGTCCAATGTTCATAAGAAAACACTTATCTGACAGCAACAAAAGTTATCGACCTCGGTGATCTTGGGGTAAAGTTCTCGCCTCAGGATCCAATGTTAGTGGGTTCGAACCCATCTGAGATCAAAGGATTTTTCTTAAGCAATAAAAATCCATAGCACAACTTCCTTCGGAGGGGAATTAAAGCCATCTGTCCCATATCTATTGTGGCATGTAAAGAGCCCTGGAAAGTACATGAACGTATCTTTCCCGACAAAATTGGTAGGTCCTTTCGCCCTCGTTCATATAAAATCAGTCGGTTCATAAAGTGCATGTTAAATACCTCAAAGAAAAGTGACTTCAGTCGAATGTGCGTAAGAATAACCTTATCTGACAGGTATAAATATGAATAGATCTACTTTCACGTATTCATACATCATGTCGTGTGATCTATATCTGTCACACTTGATTGCTACTATCAATACTTATAAAATAACTATAGTAATATAATACATATTATCAACGTTTACCGTCAAAAAATATGTTTTTATTTTATGAAAGGACCTTCCTATGAACAATTATTGTTTCTGGAGTTCCAGCTACAAATAACACTCCATGCTAGAGATTGTTGTCAAATTGACGATAAGGAAACCAAGACCAAGCAAAACTAGAGAGAATACAAAGAGAAGACAAAGAGAAACGCCAGCAAACAGCGTCTCCGGAGGCTTAGGAGCTCACTCAAATCAGATGGTCTCGGGCAAAAAAAAAAAAGCTTGAATTATTATTGGTCTGTTTAAAATTACAATTAAAGGTAATATTCAATGAATATTTAGAAGAAGCTACAGGAAAGGTGGATGGAAACATATAAAAGGGAACGAACACAATATGGCTTCTAGAATGAAAAGAAGAACACAGTTCACACTTTACACTGCTGCCGTTGGACAAAGAAGTATTGGCTGCCTCTTGAAGAAAATAGATCGTCATTACCCAATCCTCCAACCTAGGTTTCAATAGAATGAGGCAGCCATTACCTCTTTGTCCAGTGGCAGCAATGTAAAGTGTGAACTGTGTTCTTCTTTTCATTCTAGAAGCCATATTGTGTTTGCTCCCTTTTACATGTTTTTTTTATCCACCTTTCCTGTATCTTCTTCCAAATATTTATATTGAAAACTATCTCAAAAAGCGAAAAGAGTTTTCCTTAACTAAAGGTAATAGTGAGGCAGTTCCTACATTAACAATAAATAAATAACAGAAATTAAAAAAATAGTGTAAGGAAAATAGTAAACAGACTAATATTTTAGGGTCAAAACCACATTCAAACGGCTTATCTTTTTTTTTCAAAATCACCAAAGATTTTTTTTTAAATTTTTTAATAATTACTATTGTAATATTTAAGAGAAGACGAATAATTGAAGCACTAGTTTATAACTGAATGAATTACAAAATCCAAATTGTTTAGGTCCTCTGACAGAAAGTCAAATATTCGAGTGCCTAAAGAACTCTTAAGAGGCCAGGACATGGACAAGAGGACAGGATGGCAACCTCTGGCCCGTAGACTGATTTTATCTGGCCCGCAAAATGTTGAGCAAACATATAAATGTGTTAGTAAAAATAAGCATTAGAAATATGAAGTTGAAATTTTCTCCCCGGTATTATTAATTCAAACCAACCCATCATTTAAAAAAAAAAAAAAGCTAGTGCTGCACGTGATATAAAAATGTTGTTGATCCCTGGTTTAAGGCGTCAGTCTCACGCTAGACTGTACTGCCGATAATGGGGAGAACATAGTTTGAATCCCAGTAGGTTGTACTAAGGATGGATTTTACTATATAAATTTACTCTCTCCCTCCACGCAAATACGGGTACACTTCCTTTAAGCTCAACCCTCCTCATCCCTAGCACATTATCGTAATTATTAAATTTGAGCGTAGCCCAAACAGGTAGTGAGACGCGGTGACCCAAGAAATAAAATCCTCACCGGCCAGGACGCCGCACAAAGTCTCGACAAGCATCGCCAGACCGTAGCCCTTGTAACCGGACGTCTCCTCCGAGCCACCCAGGGGCATGAGATGACTCGCCTTAAAGGCGACGCTGGCGTCGGTCGTGATATTCCCCTCGGCGTCCTGCGCCCATCCCTCCGGGATCGGCTGCTGAGCCTTCATCTTCACTTCTATCTGTCAAGAGTAGGAGAATTGGTCACACCCGTTAACCGTTCGGGGTATTTGTAAAATGAAACGGAAACAGTTGTAACGTGTTAAATACATTTTCACACTACATGAAGCCCTATAATAGGTTTACAACTATTACTACCAGATCTAATAAGTTCTAATAATGTGTGGCAGATATAGACTCATTGCGACATCACAAGCGGGAGACGCCCAATTCTCATCAAAAATGCCCCATCGAAAGAGGCAACTCTGCTTCGAAGACCAACACACAAACATCTAACACCTGGGCCAGACGAGTAAATGAGAGAGGCTTCTTTCGGGGTGTTCCTAACAACCGTCGGCGAGCGCTAGTGGTCGGGTGGCTTGATCTTAGAAGATTACCACCCCCTCTTCGTACTTGGAGATAGCCTTGCCAAATTGTATTAGTCCCACTGGTATATAACGACCTGTCCTCGGTTCACGTATAGCTATTCTATTGTAACCACTCGTAGGAGGAACTGCTGGAAGATATTCACGAGCATCTGCTAAGACTACGTACTGAAGACCACGATGGTTGAGGCGTCTGTGTCACCTCCTCGCCGCAGAGCAAGCTACGGCGGATACTAAAAGTATTGAGGGATGTTGTAATATGTATTGAGCTTTGAGTTCTATTGTTCTATGTCCATGGACATAGTTTTTTTATGTCAGTACTACTGACTTGTTTCCATATGCCCTTAAGGCATAGTTTATAGCTTTATGCACTATCTTTCTATGTCTATTAGGCTTAGTCGCAAATATTAGGGTCAAGATTAGACTCCTTAGACTATATGACCATGATGCAGCTAGTTTAAAAAATATAATAAAATAATGGAAGATACCAGGTTATATATTGCTTTGTTTCATGACCTAATTGGGTCTGTAAACTTGTTTCTGATGTGTCTTACTGTGTACTGCTATGCGGCGCGCAACCTGTGGAAGTGCTACTTGTCCACAGTAGTGGCCCACGGGGTTTTGTCTGTTGTGTACGGCCCCCTTGTGGCGTCTTTAGCGTTAGTCGAAAATGATCACTATTTTGTCTAGTATTATTGTCCCTTTTTCAGAGTAACAGAATAAATATACTATTGATTGCTCAGGCAGTACTAATTAGTAATTGACCGGCCTTATTATCTGTAGCGCCTAGATTCCTGGTAATTCGCCTTTTACTAGTTGTAAAATAATAGTTTCTCCTCTAGGAGATTAATATATTGTAGTGTCTAACTCTCTATGAAGCTAACTCAAGCTATCTAGCTCATGTTAATTACCGCCCTTGTAGTTCCTTAAACTGGGACTAAATTTATGTGGCTTAGTTCTTTATATTTGAAATTATGTGTTATAGTTGGAAGCCTCACAGTCATCTGACTAGAGTAGAATTATCTATAGTAATTTTGTAATTATATTTGATTACCGCAACTTATTTATATTGCCTTAGAGTTGCTCCCTTTCATCCTATTTGATAAATTAGTAATTGTCCAGATTTAACGAGCTACAAGCTTTCTTATTTACACCTATGACCTATATGTGTGGGTTATATGGTGTACCTAGATGCTTCTCACCTGATGCTCCTTTGTCGAGCCATTTATATTGTTGTAACCGTTTATATTCTCATGTTTAAACAATGGATGGTTTGAATAATTTCTACCTATAGTTCTACGTACTTCCTTTTGACTTGTTTGAATATTAATAAACTGATTTGTTAAACTTGTAAATCATTCTTATACTTTGTTCGTTCCAAATAACGTTTATGAATGTTGTAAAACTTGTCAAGGAAAATTTCTCCGTCGTCAGAAGTATCTGTGTTCTCACTCTTCATATTTAGAGCAATTATTAATGACATCTACTTGTGACGTCACCACTTCTCACTACAAGTTTGGCATATACGTATTTGTACTAATTACGCTAATGTGTTAGGGATGATAAAGCTTGACTTTATATTAAGTGTACCCAAATTTGTGTTGAGAGAGAGAGAGAGAGAGAAAGAGAGAGAGAGAGAGAGAGTGGAAAACCATTTAGGAAAAGCCACCTGAACGGGATTCAAACTCTGATCTTTCCGTCATAGGTGGTCCAGTATACTGCGAGAGTGATGTCTCAGAGGCATGGACCATTCGACCAACTAAGTGGGTTTCAATATAATTATTTATCTTAAAATTGCCCAGATTGTTTGTATGTAAGGATTTATGTATTCATTAAATATAAATTATTTAGTTTTTCACATAAAATAGACATCAAATTCTAGTCACACATCAATCCACAATCTTGAGCAACGACAACTTCTCGAATTTACACTATACAGGGTGTTAATAAGCTCTCTGCACAAACTTAAGCCACAGAATCTGTGGACAGAAAGAATCAGAAAGCCCTGGTAAGAAAATGTCCGGAAAAGTCATCTTGTATTAATAAATGTAAGTTGAAGCTAGTGGCAACAACTCCGGAGAGTACGCAGCTGTAAGTCCGTACACGTACAACAAGTTGCCTATTATTAGGCGTGCACATCACAACAGATGTGCTAAGCTCCCTCCCAGACCTGGTCACAATGGATTCTTCGGTTGTATTTGACACGAAACCTCTCTTTGGTAACGTTGCTCGTGGCTGAACACTTTTACCCTCCTAATGATAGGCAACTTGTTGAACACGTACGTACTTACAGCTGCCTACTACCAGCGTTATTGCCACTAACTTCAACTTACATATTTTAGTAATACAAGATTACTTTTCCGGATATTTTCTTACTAGGATTTTCTGCCCACAGATTCTGTGTTTTAAGTTTTGGAAGATAGTTTATAAACACCCTGTATGTTAAAAGGAAGAGCTGCAGAATATAATACATGCCTTGAGATAAAATTAGTAATTTTATGAACTATCGGATTGGTGTCTTGTGGATACGGTACACTTTACCTTCCCGACAGCCACCGCGCTGGTGGCCATGTCCAAGATGAAGCTGTCTCTCTTCAGAGCGGGGGCCGCTAAGGATAACGGGTTGGTGCCCAGCGCTGCCTGGCGGGAAAACAGAAATACTAGTTTAAAAACCATCCTCGATAGCAATTTTACACACAAATTAACATTAGTTTATTTTAAACAACATTCAGTTCTATTTTTACGGGAGGGTCCCCTTATCTGACATCTAAAAAAGCTACTTAGATCTACTTTCACGTATTCATACAAGTCATGTGATCTGCAGCTGTCACTTTTGATGGATATAGTAAAATTTTATCAATATTGACACCGAAAACAATGTATTAATTTATATTTTTAAAGGTTCTTTATATGGAAATTGGACTGTAGCACTACTTACTTTCTTAGATCTTGTCGGACACACCAATGGAGAAGTGTCAGTGAAAGTTAAACCCTGAAAAATACGAATTTTAAATAAATAAACGAAAAGAACAAAGAGTAGGGCTGAAATGAGGCGAGGTCGGCTCAGCTAGAGGAATAAACTTATATTAAGGTTTTAAAACTTTACTTCCATGTGTTCATACGATAAGCTTTTTTTCAATGGCGAGCTTACTGTGTAGAACAAATCCTGGCATCTCTGGCGTCACTATTAATAGGTCAAGCATCACTTTTTTTGCTTCTATTTATTTAATCTCAGTAATTTGCATTTCAGTGAATTAATTAATTTTATTTATTCCAAATGAGTAAAAAGTGACAACCTAAAGCGGAGACTCTAGCCCGGGACCTTTGAATTTGCGTACCAACAATCTATCTTTGAGCCGTCCTGTCTCTTCTCGAATCCAAGGACCACGTTTTTTTTTTATTATTAATGAGCTAAAGTGAAAAGTAGTCCTGGATACGAGACAAACCCAGATGGATCAGTAGTGAGCATTGGCTCACAGAAGTAAGAGGTACCGGCTTCGATTCCCATGACTGGTTGTCATTTTATTCTTAATTTAATCTGATTCCAAATTCATGTCAGTGAAGCAAATTAATCGATTATTTTATTTAGGTTTATTGATAACAGTAATGTAAAGTAGTTTTTCCAACTTATTTTAAGTTTGTGAACGAATGCCCGGGTAGGTGACCTTGTTCTTTGAAACTTTGGTCTTCGGAGGTCGTTCACCTTCTCTTTGTTATATTTTGGTTCAAATACCGGTGAGATCAAAAGTTAGTAGCTTATGAGATTTCCGAGCTCACGGAAAGTGTAGTCTCGGGCGTTAATATTCACCCCCCCCCCTTTTTTTTCTTCACACATCATTTGTTTGGGAAAAAATATATATGTTTTTAGATATGTAGTCCAACTAACCAGCATGCACTTCTTCAAGGCTTGGGCGGAGTACCACGAAGCAATGCCGTAATGGTTGGAACCTGAAAAAAAATAGAGTTTTTTTTTCAACACCGCGTCTTCCTACCCGTTAGGATGATACGCTTATTGCACTAACTACGCTAATGGTTTTTGGGATTAGGAAGGTTATATTTAAGGAAGTGTACCCGCATTTTCGTGGAGGGAAAGTGGAACACCATTTTGGAAAACCACCCTCAACTTCACCGTCATTGATAGTCTAGTCTACTAAGAGAATAGTGCCTTAGACCATGCGACCACCGAAGCAGGTTTGAGTTTTTTTTTGTTATCTTCCTAATTACATAAGTCTAGGTAATTACTGTAAGCAATTGCTTAAAATGAAGATTTCAAGTCAAATTCTTCATAATTAAATTAGAGTTATATTGTTGAAATTTTTACGAATATTGAATCTCTCGAAAATATTCGAGGGATTCAAGGATCCGAGCGACCCATCTATAGAATAAGTCCCTTGTCCTCTCCTTTATTTGGGTTTGATACTCTGACAGACAAGGCCACGTGATGTAAACAGGAGTGTGTGTGTACCTTTAGCGACGACCCATCCTACCCCCGTCTGCTTGGCCTTGGCAATCGCCAGCTTCATACAGAAGTTGCCGACGACCATCCCTAGACCGTTGTTGCCCTCCACCCAGGCCGTGGACACTGTATCTTTCAGGACGCAGGGTTTGACGTTCACGTCGCACTTGCCGGTCTGGGCGTCCCTAACGTACATCTCTGGAACAGGACGGTGACCTGACTACAATCGTGGCTGTGGATTCCACATGTCCCTCATAGACTCTGCCTTAAACTGTGACGGAAGAATGACCTTGAGAACCTGACTACCTGGTTAGCTCAGTAGTGGAGCATTGCCTTAATTAATATACACGTACAACCTGAACGGGTACTAAGACGTGGTTAAAAAGAAAACTTTGCTCTTCATTATTATTATTATTAACAGCGCGTCTTACTACCCGTTCGGGTTATACGCACTTACGCTAATGTGTAATGGTAGGGTGATTGTGATATGAAATGAAGGACCTACAGTTTAACGTGGAATCCTAACCACGGTGGAGGCCTGGCATTCCTCACATTCACAAGTTGTGATTAATACATGTCTTGTCAGAGGTGAAAGAAGGGTTTGGCAATCAGATAAATCTGTGCCGGGAACGAGGATTGAACCCCGGACCCCAAGCACAGAAGTCCGCCACCTTACCCCTAGATCACCAGGTCACCAACTTTGCTCTTAATCGTGACTTTGGGATTGAAACTAGAATAAAATGTAGGGATTTACTGTGTGTTTGTGGGGTTTCGAACCCCTGCCTCAAGGTCACGGTTTTTTGGGCTCCTCACCGATCCTGTTCAGGCCATGACTGTAATGCCCCGCGTAGTCCGCTTCAGCAAGAACATCTGCCAGTTGCAAGGAGTGATCCTCACAAGCGCCCGCTTTCATCATCGCCTCCGCGAGGAACCGACGGATCTCCGGCATGGGGAAGTATTTGGGGGATCCCTTCGAGAATTTCTCGCAGTTCCCTTTGGCTGAAAGGGTCCTTGTCGTTCCTCTATGGACAGCGCTCATCGGGACGATAGACCCCCGGAGAAACAGTCTCATTAACATGACGAGAACAAATTTCTCTTCTTCCAAGGTTTGGTTCCAAATTATTACTGTGCGAACAAATAGAGAAAATGTACCATTTATATTTCAAATGATTATTAAAAATCATGTTTTCACTGTATGACGTCACAATTTGAATACATTTTGATTAAAATGATAAAATAATGACAATTACTTAAGAAGAGATGGGAGATCCGTTTCAGTGGCAGAACGGTCTAAGACATTACTCTCGTGCTAAACTGGTGGGGAGATCGGAGCTTGAATCCTGGTTGGCTCTATTGAGAGTGCTTTTCCCTAAAACATTTTCCACTCTCCTTTCACGCAAATTTGGATAAATTACATCTAAAATAGTTCCCTTCTCATCTCTGCCCCATTAAAGTAATTATCATATATGCGGATAGCTTTAACAAGTAGTAAGACGTGGTGATAGTAAAAAAGATATGAAGAAACAGCTGACAGCGAGTGTGTGAGTGAGAGGAGAAGAATGGAAACACTTAAAGGAGGAAGAATGGTGGGAGGATAGAGGAAGATGGAGGCATTTTACTAAGCTAACCCAGCCACAGGCTGGAAACAGTTGATGATGATAATAATGATGATGATTATGATAATGATGATGATGATGACATAATAGATTTAATGCCCGGTACACACGACACCATTTACTGTTTAAGATTAGCTCTACACAACTCAATATATTGCAGTTTGTAGGAAGTATAGCACGTCCTATATCACCCATTTATATTGTACATTTTTTTAGTTTAAACACAGATAGACGCTTACTTTTTTTTTATGAATGATCGTTTTCTAACAGACAAAGACTTTTGAACAAAACAAATAGAAATTTAAAATTATAGGATATTTAACAAAAAATTAGATTGGTTAACAGGAAAAAGAGAAAATTTAAACATAATCTGTGTTAGTATCCAAAAGTCCTTAAGGTTGATTTGGTAGGTTAAATATATATATTATAGTACTTTAAAAATGTCTTTGATGATTATTTAACCATAAAAAAGGGCGGATAAGCCATGACATTATTAAAATATCGTTTGCAATCGTGTGACCAATCCGGGTAAAACTTGTGTTCAATGTGACCAAATTCTTGTACAAGAAATTGTGTTGTGTGATCCAGGCTTTGTAAAAAACTACAACCTAAATCCTCACCTATTAAAAAGATGTATCTTCCTTGATTACTTTCCCCTTTTTTTTAAGAGTTCATCTGAGGATGAAAGAAATTATATCAGCCAACAATATTATTTTCCCCTCTTCTGTGCCAGAAGCAATATTAAATAAGGTCTAGTCGAAACTATGCGTGGGTTGTGAAAATTATTTCGGCAATAATCAAACAAAATCATGGAAACAATGTTTTATTTGATAGTTCAACCATAAATATATATTTAAAATTAAACTACGCGTAAAGTAGCACAAGATAACAAGAGAAACAAAATATTTAAGGCCAGAATAAGCTTTCTCCAAAGATAATAAATTGTAAAAGCGATCTTGAACATAGAGGTTATTAAAAATTAGGCAAAGAGAAATTTATTTTGGCGTATTCATGTGGCGTAATATGAAACAAACTCGATTAATCGTTTGAAATGTGTTAAAGAATATTTTTTTAGTAAAAAATATGTAAATAAAGTAGTAAGTGCCAAATGTAATTTTCATTGTTTCGGAATTATATTGGAAGCCAATAAAATATTAACTTATTTCTAAGACTAAGCAGTCAGGTAAAAATGGAACACAAATTAATATATATTGCAGAACATCCGATTGTGTTTAGTTTCAAACTGAATTTAAATTATTGAGTTTTAAACTTAATAATAATAATTGTTTATAATTGTTTAGGATATTTTGTTGTTGTAAAGTTTATTTAACTTTGTTGAACACTAAATTGACTTGAGCATTCATTATTATTTATTAAGAGTTCTGCTGTTATCTAAGGTTTCGATATTTCTTTGTTTTAATCTTTTTCGATGTACAGACCATATTATGAAGAGTAAAATATAGTAACTCTTCGGACAAATTTTTTAAGGTGTTTTACAAATAACGGCGTTGATCTGATATTAATTTTAGTCCTGAATCATCCATTATTTAATTTCAAAGATTAGCTTTAATTTATAATATGTTCATATCACATTTAAAATAAAAGTGGACTCCATTACAAATCGACACACAAGAATATCGAAATGCCAATACAATATAATCCACGCTGTACCCTGGATATTGTGACCTGGTGTGGGTTTTAACCAAGAACCATCCCTCAATATGTCATCTTTTCGGTTGAACACCAAATTATTCACGTTCTCGAGAGGTTTGTCTTTCAGTTTGAATTCCTTCAAATTAATTACTTACTAAACTAAAACAAATTAATAGCCTTTCACAAAAGCTTTTCAAAAGATGGTAACATAGAGTCTGGTACGAACATGGAAACAATGTTGCAAACGTTGTTTTCTCGATGTTTACCAAATGTTTCCTGCTGCTCACAAACAGAGAAACAGTATGGGAAACTTAATTGTTTGCAAATTGTTTCAAACAATTTTTCCAGGAAAATATTTCCTAGTGCGTACTAAACTTTAGGTTACTTGAGATAACTGTTTACGAATGAGGGAATGAGCCGTAAAAAGCTTAAAAAAACTCTCCCGGAGGTTAATTATTAAATTAGTAGCACCCCCGATTCTTGAACATAAATGTAAGTCTTAAGACACAGTTTTTTTACCATCCATGTTGTTTTATTGGTCTCCACGTGGCGTCGTGTCGGAGCTGTAGTGGAGCTGCCCCCCCTCCCAAGAATATAGGCCCACCCCCCCAGGTGGTGCCCTTGTCAGAGGTTAGGAGGTTCATCACCCAGTGCATGGTCGCCGTGGGCACCCCTCAAGGCCACGCCAAGGACCTCGCGAGCCTTCTGGCTGATGCAGACCACAGAGGACACTACAGTCATGGTCTGAGCAGACTCGGTGAGTTCCGTCCTTCCTAGCAGACTAGGTGAGCTACATCCCTTCTAACAGACTAGGTGAGTTTCATCCCTTCTAGCAGACTAGGTGAGCTACATCCCTTCTAACAGACAAGGTGAGTTACATCCCTTCTAACAAACTAGGTGAGTTTCATCCCTTCTAGCAGACTAGGTGAGCTACATCCCTCCTAGCAGACAAGGTGAACTACATCCCTTCTAACAGACTAGGTGAGTTACACCCCTTCTAACAGACTAGGTGAGTTACATCCCTTCTAACAAACTAGGTGAGTTTCATCCCTTCTAGCAGACTAGGTGAGCTACATCCCTCCTAGCAGACTAGGTGAGTTACACCCCTTCTAACAGACTAGGTGAGTTACATCCCTTCTAACAAACTAAGTGAGCTACATCCCTTCTAACAGACTAGGTGAGTTACATCCCTTCTAACAGACTAGGTGAGTTACATCCCTTCTAACAGACTAGGTGAGTTCCGTCCCTCCTAGCAGACAAGGTGAGCTACATCCCTTCTAACAAACTAGGTGAGTTACATCCCTCCTAACAGACTAGGTGAGTTACATCCCTCCTAGCAGACTCGGTGAGTTACATCCCTCCTAGCAGACTAGGTGAGTCCCGTCCCTCCTAGCAGACAAGGTGAGTTACACCCCTTCTAGCATACTAAGTGAGTTACATCCCTCCTAACAGTTGAGTTCACGTCGCGTGAATCACGTGACATTCATCTCTCCTAGCATCTCTCTTGGTCTCTTGTTGTAGGTAGTTACACGAACTCTTCTTTTTTTAGAGATGTACGTGAATGACGTGAAGCTTAAAAGGATCGACAGTGGGGCCAAACCGGAGATAATCAAGTCGACGTCGATTACGGCCTGGGTGGACGGGCACAACGGTTTGGGTGTCGTGGTTGGGAAGTTCTGCATGAAGCTGGCCGTACAGATGGCCAAGAAGTCCGGCGTTGGATGGGTCGTGGCCAAAAGTAATAATTCTCAATCGACACACGCTACAAAATTCTAACAGCGCTTCGTGTCTGAACTCGGTATTATTCTGACATAGCTGCATCACGACCTATAGTGGTATTTACAGATGGATCGAATCTTATATTCATATAATCCTATTCTCGAATAGAAATCTTAAATTTTATTTTGAATATCTAATCCAAATATGAATCCTCGAATCTTAAAAAAAAAATGTGAAAATATTTCAAGTTTGATTTGAAAAAAGTTGCATTAATTTTGGTTTATCTTGTTTATTACGTCATAAATAAAAACGAGAACCCCTATTTTTCTTGTAAACTAACTATATTGGCCTAATAATACAAGTTTTTCATATTCTGTGATTTTGTTACGCTCCCAACTAAACAATTCTATAAAATTATTGCCACCAACAGCTTAAATTTGTTATTTTAAGGCACCGTATTCATATTCTTATTATTTTTAGCACAGCCTCTTACTACCCGTTCGGGCTTTACGCTTATATTCTAACTACGCTAATGTTTAAAGATGAGGAAGGTTGAATTTAGATTAAGTTTACCCGAATTTAAGTGTAGAAGGAGTGAGAAATCGTTTAGGAAAACCTGCCCTCAGCACACCTGACCGGGATCGAACCACGATTTTCACATCATCTGGAGTCTGGTCTAATGCGGCTAATCAGACCATGTGGCTACAGAAGCGGATAGTAGTAATATTGCTGAGGGAATTTTCATCTGTACATTCCAAGACAATAATGAAAATATTAATTCAAATGTGTATTAGTCAAAGGTCTACTGAAATCAAGGGTTAGCAACGGGAAAAAAGCCGTTAAGAGGACTTAGGGGGCGGCCAGACTGAGCGAGCGACTAAAATATAAAATAGAACACATTGGTTGTAATGAGAGGTGGCCAGACTGGAGCGCGCGACTAAAATATAAAATAGAACACATTGGTTGTAATGAGAGGCGGCCAGACTGGAGCGAGCGACTAAAATATAAAATAGAACACATTGGTTGTAATGAGAGGTGGCCAGAATGGAGCGCACGAGCGAGAGACTGAGCGCGCACGCTTGAAAGATAGAACTGGTTCTATTTTTCAAGCGCGCTCGCTCGACCCGGTACAGTCTAGTTTACAGGTGCTAGGCAATATTATTTTATGTTGGTTCATTGAGTGCTAGGAAAACTTCTCATTTCGACATTTTTATTAATATCGATAGGTTTAACACACTTGCTACTAACGGCCTAATTTAATTGGTAAGACCATAAACCATACTTTTATATATATATGTAAAACTGATATGTTAAAATACTTTAATATTATCAAAGTAGGCCTTTACAAATAAGAATCACCGTTAGCTGGAGAGAGGATGAGAAAACCCCAACAATAAATCACTTGTTAAAACCCCCCTCAAATCACTCAGCCAAGTTTCGGAGCCTCCTCGTCAACAACTTGAGAGCTATCTGCTAATAACGCGCTCGCTCGCCAGTCTGGCCACCCAGTCGTTTGCGCGCTCTTCAGTCTGGCCAAACCCTAAAAGCTTTCAGACCAGTTTTACAAACCTTTAATTTGATCTGTGGGAGAATATAATTTTATTTATTTATGTATTATACTAGTGACTATAAAACTTTGACTTTAATCTATCGAAACATGACAACCTGAACACGGGAATCGAACGAAAGACCTTTGGCTGTGCCAATCCGAGGGACCACCATTACGTCGTGTTACAAATATATCGTGTGCCCACTACATCGCGTTTTTGATACAAATACATTGCAGGTTCATCACGTCGCTTTTCCCCCACCTTTCTACACACAGATAACTCTACTCTGACGTACAACCAATAGGAATGAAGGGGCGGATATATACAATTACATCGCGTGTCCATTACATAGCGTTTTGCTAGGATAGTGTGCCTGACTCTCACCTCAGACTCTCACTATGAATGTAGGGCTGATTGGAAGGATATCGTGACTCTCACCTCAGACTCTCACTATGAATGTAGGGCTGGTTGGAAGGATGATGTGCCTGACTACCCTTTTTGGCAAAGTTGATTACAAAGATAGTGTACCCGATTCTCATCTTGAAGTTAAGTAGGTAGTTAAATTTAAAAATTACTCATCTGTTCGAAACAAGGCAAAAGTTAGCACATCTATTCTCATGTATCCATTCGCCAAATCATAATATGATCTCAAAACCATTATTATACTGAGTTTCTGTCCCTTTTGGCAACCAAATTTTCACAAGAAACTATTTGTTTTTGTTTACGTTTGTCGGTTGACCCTATATTCCTATTGGCTGTACGTCAGAGTAGGGTTAGCTGTGTGTAGAGAGGTGGGGGAAATGCGACGTGATGGACCTGCAATGTATTTGTATCAAAAACTCGATGTAATGGACATGGGATGAAATTGTATACACCCGAGACATCCTGGTTCTTCTCCTATCCAGAGTATTAAGTGTGCTAACAAAGCCAAAGGCCCCGGGTTCGATCCCCGTGTCCAGGTTGTCATTTTTCACTCAATTTAATTTGTTCCAGTTATCAGAACCGATACTGTGGATAGTCATCACGTATCAGTTTGTGAAACACAAGAATTAATATAACCGTTAAACGTTTCGTTTATTCAATATTTATTTATTCGAAGTATTTAGCGTGCACTTTCTGATCCGACTGATTATATCAGCATATAAGAAGTTCTATGAGCGAGAGCAAAAGAGCCTAACAATTTTGCCAGGAAAGGTATTCTTACATACTTTCCAGGGTTCTTTTAAATGTCACAATTGACATGAGACCGACGACTATTATTACTATTAACACCGCGTCTTACTACCCGTTCGGTTTATACGCACTTACGCTAATGTGTAATGGTAGGGTGATTGTGAGATGAAATGGAGGATGGTGGAGGCCTGGCACTCCCCACATTCACAAGTTGTGATTAATACACGTCTTGTCAGAGGTGAATAAAGGGTTTGGCAATCAGATAAATCTGTGCCAGGACCGAGGATTGAATCCCGGACCCCCACCACAGAAGTCCGACACCTTACCCCTAGACCACCAGGTCACCCAGTCCAATGGTCCCGTCTGTTCCAGATTCCAACCATTTCGGGCTCGCCAGTTGGTATGCTCTGAAGGCTTTGGATCACCAGTTGTTGGTAAGTTGCGGAACAAACACTTACTTCAGACAGTTAATTTTGTAAAACCATTTTTGTCCAAAATAAATAAAATATTCTTCAGAAGATACAAATAGTAATATCAACAGTTCCTGAGTATTTATCATAAACATGGTAGTATTTGAACAGTTTTTTTTAATTAAGATAAAACCAGTTTGTTTGAATCATTTCAATGACAAATATTCCTAAATCTTGGCTATCACTTAGTTTTGTGTCAGTATCTAGTAACATAAGGACATAGGTATGTTACATAAGAGACACAGATCCCTCGTATTGCTGAAAGTCTGAATCAGCCAAGTTATTCAGAACAATCAATAATAAGTTTACACATATGTTTAGAAAGCCAGCTTTGCTTGTGCATAGTTACACACCAGTAAATTACATTTAGCAAAAATTTAATAAGAATGACACATTTTTAGAGCTATAAGTAGATACGAAATGAGGATAAGGGCTTCTTGTTTTCGGAGAGCCTTTGGAGAGTGTTAAGAGAGTTTTGTTAGCTGACGGCAAGGACCATCAAGGTATGTAGTTCTTGTCCAGGACGAGTTGGAGTGGTTCACCGATAGAAACGTATTCAAGAACTGTTTGTTAGAATGACTGACATGGGCTATAACTTGAGTAGTATTTTACCAATTAATTATCTAGATCACATGTGTACTTTAGTATAAAATAAATTACATCAACACAATGAGTTAAACTATTTTAAAAGCTCCTACCCAACAACCCCCACCATTTGATAGTATATCGTGATAGATTGACAAAGATAATGGATAGGGGACGGGCAGTGACAGTTGAAAATTAAATCAAACGCAACTAATGAATCAATATTTTATTTGTTTTAATAAAAAAAAATATAATAAAAACTATAAAAACACGGACCTTAACTCTCACTAAACGTCACCGTGAAAGGTTTTATTTTATGAGTGTTAATTTGTTATTTTAATTTTTATATTTGTATGACCTATTTTTATTTTGTACCCATTTTCTTTGTTCCACTTTCATCATAGGAAATCGCTCTTCCCATTTCATATTATTTCCTCCTAAAGAATCCCAATAGATAATAATCAGGTACAAAGGGTTGATCAGTGGCGATCTGTTTTCTTCAAAGAGATCTATTACCTCTTTGTCACTTTGAAGCAGTTTATAGTGTGAACTGTGATTTTATATGACCTTAAGAAACAGTGAAAAATGTGAACTGTGTATTAATCTAATTGTAAAAGTCATATAGTGCTTGTTTCTTTCCTCTCTATTTTGTAACGTCTCCCATATTACAAATATTTGACTGATAAAGAACAATCTGAACTAACATAAACGGAACGCACTTTTGTTTCAGGGGCTGAGTTTTACCAACACTTCATCGTTCATGTGCAATAAATGCGGCCGAACCGTAAGTGGCGCACTCTTTGTTCATATTATCAGTTAGGTCCTTGTTGATGAGTTTGGTTGAGAGGATTGAGGGACAGGATTGAGAAGTGTCCAGCTTGTCCAGCTTAAGATATGGATAGGGTGTAATGAGGGGGACTGGATGTAACTAGCTCAAGATAGGGATAGGGTGTAATGAGGTAGACTGGATAGAACTAGCTCAGGATAAGGATAGGGTGTAATGAGGTGTACTGGATAGAACTAGCTCAGGATAGGGATATGGTGTAATGAGGTGGAATGGAGACAACTAGCTCAAGATAGGGATATGGTGTAATGAGGTGGACTGGATAGAACTAGCTCAAGATAAGGATAGGGTGTAATGAGGTGAACTGGATAGAACAAGCTCAAGACAGTGATAGGGTGTAATGAGGTAAACTGGATATAACTAGCTCAAGATAAGGATAGGGTGTAATGAGGTGAACTGGATAGAACTAGCTCAGGATAGGGATATGGTGTAATGAGGTGGATTGGATATAATTGTCTCAAGATAAGAATAGGGGGCCTACTTTTGTAGGTGCAGCAATGAACTTTCGAGTACCTAATACCATAGAGTAGGTAAGTAATTGGTATTGCTAAGGAAGATTGAATTTACTAACCACATTTGCCTTGAGGGAGAGTGGAAAACCCCGATCTTCCTATCACTGGCAACTCATACTGTGGGACTCCCTAGACCGCTTGACTACTGGTGCGAACACGGTTATAAAGATCTGCTTCACGAAAAAATGTTGGGAAATATAGACAACTTTAGAGGAAACGTGAACCCTAATATCTCCCTCCAGGTGATTGGGTATATCCGAGGACTTCATTTTGATCTTAACTATCTCACTTAGAGGGTCAGGTAGCAGCCTGGGGTGCTAGATTGAGGTGAGCGTCAAACAGAACACCAACCTAACCTAACTTTGGCCGTAATCAGAAAATAATCTCAAAGCCAAACCTCACAACTCCTAACTTAACATAGCCTGGGTGTTTTGTGGAGTTGCTAAACATAACAATAACAATCATTCATGTTTTGATACTAACATAAAATTTGGCATATTTGTATTGTTTTCTATTGGTGGAAAAATAGGATACAGTTCCACTGTTAAAAAGTTATTTTATATCAGCCATCTTGAAAAAACGGCTCCCTAGAACAGATTTTTTCTCAATTATTTCGTAAACCATTAATCATTTAAAAGTATTTGTCACAAAATATAAAGAGGTAAACATTGTCTACAAAACATGTTCTTATAGTTTTCTTTGTAATCCTAACCGTTTTCATACAACCAAGCAGTTAAACGTTTGGAGTATGATTGACATTTGTTGAGTTTCCTTTATAATTATTTTCCTATCACGGCCAGGTTCCGATAGGTTTGAGAGCTATTTTCATATTTTCTTACTATCCCCTGGTTATATTGTAATCCCTCCCGGGTGCGATATTTACCTCTGGCTGCCCCTGATCACTTACATGTCTGGTGGTTACCAACATTGTTCCGTTGTTTTTCAGACAACGCTGGCCAGCAACCCTATGTCCATCGCGGCGCCCGGAGCCCAAGGAGATAGCTTCATTCTGAACATGGCCACCACAGCCGTGCCTTTGAAAAAGGTCGAACAAAGCTCTTTTCAAAAGTATCGAATATATTTAATATCAAAATTTTCAAATGTATAAGTTTCATCTTTCTATTTTAAAATAGGTTTCCTTCTCTTTCAACTCAGGACAAGTTTCTAGAGAAGGGATCGATGTTTTGGTCCGACACTGATGCACATCCTCTAAAACTACATTCCTAATTCCTATAATTTAAACAATGTGTGTGCACTTCCTCTAAATCTATCCTCCTCATTCCTACCCTACAAGAATAGTGATTAAAATAATAACGACCATGTTGCAGCCCAACGTAAAGAATCAGAAGGACATCAAGAATCAGAAGGACATCAAGAATCAGAAGGACATCAAGAATCAGAAGGAAAAGGATCAGAAGGGTATTAAGAATCAGAAGGACAAGGATCAGAAGGGCATCAAAAATCAGAAGGACAAGGATCAAAAGGATGTCAGGAACCAGGACGCCCCTAAACAACCGGAAGAGAAGCGGGTCGCAGGCCTCAAGGAGATGGACGCTGACGTATCGTACGAGACGGCGTGCCTGCTGCCCGCGGTGGGCCCAGAGGATCCGATGGGGTACACGGGGTACGGCCTGGGGCTTGTCGTCGAGACATTTTGCGGAATTTTGGCTGGTAATATTGTTTTTGTTTTTTTTAATTTCCAGCTCTTGGAAGGAATACAATATTTACCGTTGTCTTTTTTTCTTATCACCACGTCTTAATACCCGTTCTGGCTATACGCCTATGTATTAATTACAATAATATGCTAGGGGTTATAAAGGTTTAATTTAGAGAAAGTGCACTCGCATTTGCGTGAAGGCAGAGTGGGAAAACCATTTAGGAAAACCACCCTCAGAGCACCCGGAACCACGATCTCCCCATCTTCGGCAGTCTAGCTTGGTCTAATACAAGTGTAGCGAGTTAGACCAGGCAGCCCACCGGAGCGGGTATCTATTTAGTGGCTTTATGAACTTACGAGGTGCAGAGTCCTACGTTTTACCTCCACTCATTTGTCTGTCTGTCTGTCTGCTTGTGATGGATATGTCTCATGATATCTATTGAACGCATTAACAGATTTCACTGAAACTTGGTACAGTTGTTCTTTGTAAATTCATACAGATCAAGCTCGAATCAACCTTTATATTGAAAATGTGTTTAAGCTTCAAACTACTGTTATAACACTAAACAAAATCCGCCACATGGTCCAGACCCTAAGGTGTCACTCTCGTGTTATACTAGACTACCAATGACAAGAATATTGTGGTTTGAATCCCAGTCGGGTGTACTGGGGATGGGTTTATCCAAAAAAAATGTATACGCTTCTTCCACACAAATGCAGGTGCACTTCCTCTAAGTTCAAAATTCCGCGTTTATAACTCATTAGTATATAGGCGTGTGACCTGAACAGGTAGTAAGGGTAAAAAGACGGTGCTAAAACCATTAAACAGAAAATATGTATTTTAATTAATTTTTAAGAGGAGTTTACAGATAATGGGAGCCCCCTACAAAGTTTTTCCAGGGCTCCACGTCTGCTGAGGGTGGCCCTGTCCCGAATGGGTGGTAAGACGTGGTGCCTCAAAATAGCATTTATCTTGAGTAAAGATGAAACTCACACATTGATGCTGTGTTAGGTTGAGACGGTCGGGGATCAAACTCCAACCTGTAGGATGGGTGGTGACCACTAATCTAGCCCCACCGTTATTTGTACTCCCTAGATGCCCATCACGGCCTCAAGGGGGCCCCAAAGGGACAGGAGGCGGTCAACCTGGGCCAGTGTTTCGTTGCAGTTAACCCCGCCCACTTCGCCCCAGGGTTCGAGGAACGTTTGAGTAACTTTCTGTGTTCGCTCAGAAGCCAGGAGCAGGTGAGTGACCTTATGTGTTCACTCAGGAGATGGTGAGTGACGTTCTGATTTCACTCAGGAGCTGGTGAGTGACCTTATTTGTTCACTCATAAGATTGTGAGTGACTTTCTGAGTTCACTCAGGAGCCGATGAGTGATCTGATATGTTCACTCAGGAGATGGTGAGTGACCAGTGTTCATTCAGGTGCTAGGACGAGTAAAGTCTCAGTTCATTCTAAAGGTCTCATAATTGTCTAAAAGATAGCAGCACTAGCTCAATTTGAGTTAAAATTGGACATTCCCGCCCTTTTTTCACTTGTATCCTTAATATTATATGAATGTGAACTTAATAAATGTGTTCGTTCGTACGCATGTTTCCAGAACGAGGTGGAAAATCCGGTATTGGTCCCTGGAGACCCCGAGAAGATCCATATGAGACTCGTCGACAGGCAGGGGGGAGTATCTTACAGCGATAAGCAGTACAAAGCTTCGGTGAGTCGGTTGAACTTCCAAGTTCGAGGCGTCATTTGGTCTCCAGCCCGCACTCTACGGTGCTGCCATCTAGCAACATTGATAGGACACGTTAGATGCTTAATATTACAATTAATTGTAATGAAAAATAAACCTTTCATAGCGTAATCCCGCAATGGAGCCATACCGACTGAGCGACCACCGTCTCTTGGCAAAAATAGTGCCAACTTCTAAGGACGAAGGGTGTCATTTCGTCAGCACAGCCATCCAGCCATTAATCTCAGTTTTCTAGACTGGAACCGCTACTTTATTCATCCAAGTAGCTCCTCATTTGTCTTCACAAGGCTGAGCTGACCTCATTACATACCCACTGCTTTACAGAAAAATCTGGAAGCGCCGGGGATTGAACCCGGGACAGTCTGGTACCATAACCAGGAACTCTGACCACTAACTCACAGAGTCGATCCATTTTATTGCTAAACATGATGTAATCATATTTTGAGTTGTCCCTATTGCAAATATTTGTTTTTATTTTGTATATTATAGTTGCTTAAGAGATTTTTCAGTTAAAGTTACATTTAAAACATTTTTAAGACATTACTTCATACTTGTTAGATTATTTGAATATTATTTATTCAATCAACAGCAAACAACTTTATATTTTACAAAATGATAGTTAATATAATGACTAGTGAGCAGATTTTCATGCAAAATCTAAATAAATGTAAAGTTATATCTAATACATTTTTAACAAATTATATTAAATTCAAACTATTTAACCAGAATTTTCAGGCAACTTTAATCAATGTAGGATATTTCTGGAAAATCCATAACTGTATTAATTTTAGAGAATATTTTTTTTAATTTCTAGGAAATTTCGTTTGACATTTTCAAGGGTAGATTTTCAACCATAATAATTCACGTTTATTACTTTCTCTCACCCCTCAGGTAGAGAAAGTATTGTGATCGTAAAAAATTTAACTAGAGTTTTTGATAAATGTCAACATTTCATGATTCCCTTAAAATGAAAAAGTGGTTTTCACGAGACCTTCTGTCTGTATGTTTGTCTGTCTGTACCTTGGGTTAGAACCGAAACCATTTTCGCTATCGGGCTAAAACTTGGTATCTAGGGTTTTCATTAAGTTTCCTTGAGGATTATATACCTATTATGAAGGGTTGTTTATTAAAGGGCAAAGAGAGAAAAAAATCAACATGCTTGAAATCCGTTCTAACATTTATTTTGATTAACTTTTATATCTAGGCACTGTTTAATATTTCAAACAAAATGGCTCACCTCATTTTACCATGAAAATGACTATGAGCGGAAATTTCCAATTTTGATCAATTCTCCGTGACTATTTAAGATATGAAAGATATAAAAAATAAAAAATCTTTATTTGAAATATAGTTTTATAAAACAAATATTTTCTGAGATATTGGCAAATAAAATTTTTAAATTTAAGTCTGGGAAACTGATTATTATGTATGCTCTTTGGTGAGCAGAAATGTTACTTTTTTCTTAATATGGCTGACCTCGTGGTCTTGGAGTAAAATGATCACCTCAGGACCCAGTGTTCGTGGTTCAAACCTAGCCGGGGTCGACAGATTTTTACTTGAGCGATAAAAATTCGTAGCATAAATTCATTCGGAGGGAAAGTAAAGCCGCTTGTCTCATGTCAATTGTGGCAAGTAAAGGAACCCTGGAAGTTATGTGAGACTACTTTTCCTAGTAAAATTGGGAGGCATTTTCGCTCTCACTCATAGAAATTCTCGTGTTCTTATATAATCAGTCAGTTCAGAACGTGCATGTTAGATACATCAAATAAATACATAAAATGTTCGATATGTTTCCGTAGCAGCTTATATTATTTTATTTGTGCTCTTTGGTGGAATGTTTCTGCAACAATGTATATTATTTCATTTCACATCTTTTACCAATTTTGAGTATATAATATCTCCCCTTTTAGGCTAAAGAGCTAAAAAATCTGTGGGGTGAACCATATAATCTATTGTTAATACAATAAACATCCGAAACCTACTTGTGAGCTTTAAGTTAAAATAAAATAATGTATTTTTATTTTGTTCCAGGCCTTGCTTGCTCATAAACTTGGAATATGTCACTTGAAACTAAAATGATTTTATTATGCTGATAGCGAACACTAATATTTTTTCGTAGGAAGAAAAAATACATATGTTAAGGCTTTCATTTGACTTTTATATCGAATGTTCTTTGTGTTGAGATGAACTGTATTATTTTGTTTTTATAACTTATATATGATATTAAAAATTCTCTTTTATTGATATAATATGGCTTGTGATACTTGAAGAACTTGGGTCAACAAAGTTATATGTCAAAACAACGGTAAGCTATAATTTATATTTAATATTGTGTTCCTATATTTCCATACGTAGAGTTGCAAACATAGTTATGATGATTTATGGAAGCTCAAAATATGTCGAAAACTAAGGAAAATAAACGAATTATTTTGGTTGATAAATAATTGGTGACCTGGCGGTCTAGGGGTGAGGTGTCAGACCTCTGTGATGGGGGTGTGGGGTTCAATCCTCGGTCCCGGCACAGATTTATCTGATTGCCAAACCCTTCCTTCACCTCTGACAAGACGTGTATTAGTCACAGCTTGTAAATGTGTGGAATGCCAGGCCTTCACCGTGGTTCGGATCCCACGTTAATCTGTAGGTCTTCCATTCACCCTACCTTTACATATTAGCGTAAGTGCGTATAACCTGAACGGGTAGTAAGACGCGGTGCTAACAACAATAATAATGATGATGATAATAATAATTGATTTTTTTAAATACCTAAATATAAAGATCTCAGAATTACTATTTAGTGACAGAGAATATTAATTCCCAATCCTTTCACATATTTTTCCGTGTCAAAAATATTAAGGAAGGAGTGTAAGAAACATGAGCTACAGGCAATTGTTTTGCAGTTTTTTTATATATAAAACATTTGTTTGTAAAAATAAATCAAATTATTCTCCAATAGAAACAGAGTTTAATTTTCTTCACACGATGGTATCAACAGTTGTTGAATATCTGTCAAGGGTGTCCTGGAATTTGAATACAACTTTTTCTCTTCATTTAAAAAGTTTGTCATCTAATGCTCCTATGTTCATGACAGATATTCAACAATTAATGATATCACCCTGTGAAGAAAATTAAACTCTGTGTTTATATAGAAGCAATATTTGATTAATTTTGGCCAAAAAATGTTTTTCTATAAAAAAAAATAGTAAAACATCCTCATTAACTCACGTTCCCTACATCCCCACCTTAAAATGAAACCTCTGTTTAATTATTAATGATTCACGTCTTACTACTCGCCCGACCTATCCGCATCTTTGTTCCATTGGCTTAGAGAAGCGGAAAATAGAATTAAAAGGAAACGTGCTAGCATTTGCGTGAAGAGAGTGTAAACCCATTTAAGAAAAATCACAATTAGAACCCTCATCTCCCAGTCAACGGAAGTAGTCTATTTATTGTGAGGGTCAGCAGCCTTTTCGATATCACGGACCGCATGGAGATTTTTTTTAAAGTTGGTAGGGCTAGGTTGAAAAGAAGCTCTTATATTTCTCAAGTTTTTAGTGTATTTTTATGAACAAAATCGTTTATTTGCCAAATCTTTAGCGGGCCAGATAAAATCAGTCAGCGGGCCGTATCCGGTTTGTAGCCTCTAGGTTGCCAACCTCTGCCTTAGACCACGTGAGCACCGGAGTGGACTTATACAATTTATTATTCCAAATTAATATCTAAATAATGTATTTTTAACAAATTTAAACGAAAGCTTGCTAACTCACTTCCTTTGTTTTGTTTCCATGGTTTTCCCATATATATTTTTAAAGCCTTTGAAAAATTAATGTCACACAGCTAACACTCATACATTTCCGATGAGCCCCCTACAAAAATTATGTGTTATTATTTTACTGAACTTATGTTTGCGGTTAATTTACATAGACAGCGTCGAATATGAAATAGAACAATATAACTTCTATGAGATGCATTGAGATCATATTAAACATGATTCGGTTCTTGGTGGCGTCATTTATCCAGCGCGGATTGGGAGGAGTTACAAGGGTCCCAGGCACCCTGGTGTTACGTCAAAGAAACTCCGGCCCCAGGAAACCTAAAGATCCTTATTGCAATCTGGAAACCTCGGACTCAAAGAAAATTACAGTTTCAGATTCTGATAAGGCAAAGAAACCTGGAATTTCCAACAACGATAAGAAAAATCCATGCTTGGAGAAACCTACAGTTTCCGACTCTGATAAGGCAAAGAAACCCGGGGTTTCCAACAACGATAAGAAAAATCCATGCTTGGAGAAACCTACAATTTCCGACTCTGATAAGGCAAAGAAACCCGGGGTTTCCAACAACGATAAGAAAAATCCATGTTTGGAGAAACCTACAGTTTCTGACTCTGATAAGGCAAAGAAACCCGGGGTTTCCAACAACGATAAGAAAAATCCATGCTTGGAGAAACCTACAGTTTCCGACTCTGATAAGGCAAAAGAAACCCGGGGTTTCCAACAACGATAAGAAAAATACATGTTTGGAAAAACCTACAGTTTCTGACTCTGGTACGGCAAAGAAACCCGGGGTTTCCAACAACGATAAGAAAAATCCATGTGGAGAAAAACCTAAAGTTTCCGACTCTGATAAGGCAAGGAAACCCAAGGTTTCCAACAACGATAAGAACAGATCATGTTCAGAGAAACCAATAATCTCCGACGCTGTTAAACCACCCAGCGAGGAGACATACAAAACCTTTAGTGCCAATAAAAGCCTCTCCAGTCCGAACGAATTCCAAATCCCTCCCGCCGCAAAGGAATCCCTCGACACGGTGAAATCCTTCGCTTTCAAAGTCGTGAAGGAAGTCTTCGGCCCAGGAAAACCCGAGGCCTACGACGCGGATCCGTTGGCTGACGGTGAACGTCCAGGTAGGCACCCTGAGACCATCCTAGTGGAGAAGGAAGAAGTGATACGCTTCTGTGTGGACGCCCTGGTGAAATCTCACGTGAAGGAGGATTTCGCCGCCCAGGTGGCTGATGTTCTCGTCTTCGCCGACTGCAGGGGGAGATCCTACTACGGCTTGAAAGCTCTAGGTAAGCGTTGATTGGGTCTCTATTGAGTTGGTCTTTAGAGCTCTAGGATAACATTGAGTGGGTCTTTAGAGCCTTAGGTTAACATTGAGTGCGTCTTTAGAGCCCTAGGTGACCTGGCGGTCTAGGGGTAAGGTGTCGGACTTCTGTGCTGGGGGTCCGTGTTTCTATCCTAGGTCTCGGCATATATTTATGTGATTGCCAAACCCATCCTTCACCTCTGACAAGACGTGTATTAATCACAACTTGTGACTGTGTGGAATGCCAGGCCTCCACCGTGGTTCGGATTCATCGGATTCCACGTTAAACTGTAGGTCCTCCCTTTCATCTCACAATCACCCTACCATTACACATTAGCGTAAGTGCGTATAGCCCGAACGGGTAGTAAGACGCAGTGTTAATAATAATAATTTAGAGCCCTAGTTTAACATTGAGTGGGTTTTTAGATCCCTAGGTAAATAACGGTTGAACATTTAAAGCCCTAGGTTAACAATGAGTGCGTTTTTAGATCCCTAGGTAAACAACGGTTGAACATTTAGAGCCCTAGGTTAACATTGAGCGGTTCGTGCGCTACCCATGGTGCACTTATTTTTATTTAGGTAGGCGTGTTTTTTATAGCTATAGTCACATTATTGGTCACGCAGACAAAGGCGTCAGTTCTCCGGTGACCAAGGAGATCAGGGTTTGAACCCCACGCTTGCTATATTGAGGGTGGTTAATGCAAGGCATTCAGACTTCCCTCGCTGTCACTATATATTCAACATATTAACACCTTCAAATATTATAATTAGATTAGTACCCACCTCAGTCGCGTAGTTGGCTAACGCGCTAGTTTCATGTTGAGCCAGACTGCCTAGGACGGGGAGATCGAGATTCTAATCTTGCTCGGGTGGTTTTTCCTAGGTGATTTTCCACTCTACCTCCACGCAAATACAGTTTCACTTCCTATATATTCAACCTTACCAATTCCTAGCCCAATAGCTTAATTAGTACTTAAGCGTATAACTTAAACGGGTAGTAAGACGCAGTGCTAAGTAAAAAATTAGATTAGTCAGGTACCTTATCTCAGTCGGTACCTGGTGTATCCGATTAATTATTAAGCTGGAAATCCTGGGTTCCATTCCCAGTATGGCAAAAAAAAATTAGTAGTGGTGAAATTAGGGTTTCGTCTTTCATGGTGATGACTGGGTGTTGTGTCTATTTTACAATAGCTAAGCTAGCTTGTGAATCGTGCGCTGGCGGAATTATTCGGTTCAGAAAGTGACCCCTGAGTTAAGATTGTAGGGGACTCGAATTAAGGGTGGTGTCTTTGCAGTTTGCATAGCAAAACATTTAGTTGTTCAAAATAAATAAATTAATAGTGTTCCAGTAGAAAGATAGAGTTTAATTTTCTTCACACGGTGTTATCAAAAGTTATTGAATATCTGTCATGAGCATTATATGGAATTATATGACAAACTTTTTAAATGAAGAGGAAAAGTTGTCATTAAATTAGAGGACATCCTTGACAGATATTCAACAACTTTCTGTAGATATCACCATGTGAAGAAAATTAATCTCTATATTTCTACTGGAGAATAATTTAATTTTTTCTACCAAATAAATGTTTTGTTAAAAAACTGCCTTTAACTCGCATTCCCTACACTCCCACCTTAAGGACGCTGCCTACTCAGTGAATTTAAAATTATTTTGCAAAACTGGCTGCATATTAACTTGACATGCCCAAGCACTATCACACTTAGACGCTAATATACGAAATGTTTACCTTGTGATAAAACTTTCCCGTTTCCTTTAACGAGTATAAATACTCACTCGAAATTGTATTTTTCTTGTCTCCTATTCTAGACACAAATATTAATTCTAAGGAATTTTTTAATCTACGTCCTGAAAGAAAGATTAGTACCGACCATTTCCGCGAATAGATAAAGCAGCCCGAGTTGTAGACGATTTTTTTTTTAAAACGCTTACAAAAAATACATTTTAAGATCCAAAAAATAATGTTGTGACATTATGGGCTATTTTTACAATCATTTAACTAATTTATGGTCTTAGTTTCAATATTTTATCTTCAAAACTCGTCAAATAAAACGTAAATAAACGGGGAATCCTATCTCGACTTGCCGTGACGTCACAGGTAAACAACCACATTTAAACACCTCCAAATAAAAATTATGTTGACAAATTCTGAGCAAGCTGATATGCCAGAAGCGTATTGACTGGACTGACTCTAAGTGTGTACTGCGTGTTGCGTCTCTCCCCTGCAGGCAGGTACACGCAGGCGCTGGAGAAAGGGACGCTGGACGGTGACGTCTGTCCAAAGGTCCTGAAGGAGAACAGGTCCACGGCCTGGGTGGACGGCCAGAACGGGCTGGGGCCGGTCATCGGCAACTTCTGCGTGCGTCTGGCACTCGACAAGGCCAAGATAACGGGCTTCTCACTCGTCTCCGTTAAAAGTAAAAATTTGAGAACGTTTGCCCCGAAAGGTAGCAGCAGTCTTAACTTGACTGATTACTAGAGTCCAGAGACTTTGAATAAAAAGTATCAAAGTATCAAAAAACTACCTGTAGAATTGATTGAAAACTATCAAAATTTGACTTATAAATGAATAAAAAATTATCAAAAACAACTTCTAATTGGGTGACCTGGTGGTCTAGGGGTAAGGTGTCAGACTTCTGTGCTAAGGGTCCGGTGTTCAATTCTCGGTCCCTGCAGATATATCTGATTGCCAAACCCTTCCTTCACCTCTGACAAGACGTGTATTAATCACAACTTGTGAATGTGTGGAATTCCAGGCCTCCACCGTGGTTCGGATTCCACGTTAAACTGTAGGTCCTCCATTTTATCTCACAATCACCCTACCATTACACATTAGCGTAAGTGCGTATAACCCGAACGGGTAGCAAGACGCTGTGCTAATAATAATACTTCTAATTTACAACAAAAAAATTACTTCAAAATATGAACAATTACTTTACTTCTGAAGTAAATACTTGTAAATAAAGGCTATGTTCATCAAAATGCAAGCGTTTAGTCGTAAAAGGCTTTTAATATCATACATACCTTTTAGTTTTGCAAAGGGCTTGTTTTATTTAGTCGTGTGCATTTATTACAAGGGTTTATTAACATAGCTAGTTCATTTTTTGAAAATTGTAAGTCTTTTTTAGAATTTTAAGGTATTTTTTTTAGAACTCTGAGGCCATTTTTTGATCACTTTTAGATCATGAAAATCTGGTCCCTGTTGATAAGTCAATAAGGTACGGGTGTGGGTACGATTCCCTGTTAGTACCCAAATAATGAACAAAGGGATCAAAGACCCACTTCAGTGGTCAAATGATTTAACGCGTCACTCTCGCAATAGACTGGATCACCGATGATAGGAAGATTGGGGTTTGAATCCAGTTGGGTGTACCGAGTGTGTTTTTCTAAGTTGTTTACCACTCTACCTCCACGAAAATGTGGAAACACTTCCTCTAAATTCAACATTTCCTCATCCCAGAACACACCAGCATAGTTAGTACATACGAGTATAGCCCGAATGGGTAGTAGGACGCGGTGATTAAAAAAACAAAATAGAGTCAGTAGTAATATTGATAGAAATATGGCGTTTGTTGGGTCACACCACTGATAGATAACTGGCTTTGCGTTTGTTGAAGATTCTAATGACATCGGGGTCTGCAGCTGGTACACTCAGGAGGCTTTGAAGAGCGAGATGCTGGTGAGACGGTCGTTCCGCGGTCCGATATCAACTCTCGACAGACAACAACAAAAAAATAAGTCTAGTCGGGCTCTGGTTAGAAGGATCTTATAGAAATTACCGACATTTGTGTTTGCTGTCAACGGTAATCACACCCACCTCGGTGGTCGAATGGGCAAACGCGCTACTCTCACAGTAGACTAGACTGCCGATAACTGGGAGCTCAAGGTTCGAATCTAGGTCGGGTGTACTGAGAGTGATTTTCCCTAAATGGTATCTCAATTTCTCGCCATGCAACTGTGGGTACATTTCCTCTTAATATAACTTTCCTAATCACTAACACATTAGCGTAATTATTACATGAGCTTTCAATCCTCAGTCCCGGCACAGATTTATCTGATTGCCAAACCCTTCCTTCACCTCTGACAAGATGTGTATTAATCACAATGTAGGTCCTCCATTTCATCTCACAATCACCATACCATTGCACATTAGCGTAAGTGCGTATAACCCGAACGGGTAGTAAGGCGCGGTGCTAATAATCAATCAATTACATGAGCTTATTGCACGAATGGGTAGTCAGACGCTGTTCTAACAGAAAAAAATAAAGCTATCTCTCTGAATGTGTATTCCTCCATCTCTGGTCCACTGTTGTATGTCACCAACTTGTTGCCTGTGTAATGGGGCATTCTCGCAGTAATCATGTGAAATTTGGTTGACTGAGGCACAAAGCAACGTTCCGATAGTGCCAATGCCACTATCTAGGGGTAGCGCCGCTGGTAAGCCAGAAAAGTTGCCTAGACTTCAGGCAACACGTCAAATGTTTGAAATTCCATAGCTCCTGACGGGAACAGCGCCGGCTATGGGTGTCTTATACCAATATGGTCGTTATTTTCCACCTGTTTCATTTCGACACGCGCATTCAAAATCACCCCCTATAATTAACCTCCCAGGGGCAAACAACCTTTAGTTTGTGTTAATATTATAGAAAATTAATGCTAAATAAATACTCCACCTTGTTCTTTTCCAGGGTCTTTGTCTAACCAACACGTCACCACTTTTGGTCCCGACAAATGCTAAAACTGTGAGTACATGTACAGTCTGCTGTAGTAAATTAAAGGATACAGTTGCAGTAAAATTTACAGTCCACCACAATAAAATAGAGGGTACAGGTGCTGTAAAATTAAAGGTAGAGGTTGTTTGGCATTTAGTATTCTTGAAATAAATGCAGTATAAGCTAGCTCAGATCTTGTGGGTTTTACTTTGACATGGGGGGCTGGGAACTAGTCCTGGACGAGTGCATAATGTTTTCTATTACAAGTGGTTTTCCATTCTCTCTCCAGGCAGATCTGGTGCATTTTCTCTTGTTCTTGTGGGCTATAATATGATCTTAGAAACTCTAGATTTAAACCCGGCAATTGCACTACCGATTTTACATTAGTTGTCTTGGAGTATAAAGTTTATTAAAATAAATGGTAAGGAACTCCGCACGGACTTTCTCGCTCTATTGTTTAAAAATTGAGATATTTACTCAAAACTCGTAATATATGTGAAACGAAATAATATACATTAGCAAACCCAAGCACAAATTGCACTATGCTTGTGTAAAACATTTTTTGAGTTTCGGTTTTAAATTTAGTAATTTTATTTTTAAAGAATTAATGTCCTCATTTGTATGTCTGAACCGATAAAAAAGATCAATACTGGGTCCACAAGTATCAACACTTCGCATTAAAATTTCGACTTCCGGTTAAAATTTTTGACATTTTATTAGGTGTTGCACATCTTCATGTCATCCATCGCATTGCTATTAAACTCCTCATTTATAAATTTTTACTAATAAAAAATGTAAATATTGATTATTTAGTCTAAAATGAAGGAGATAGATCATTGTTGTACAAACATTTATCCTAAGAGGTTTAAGGTAAAATAACAAAAATTTTTGAGAGATTTACTTATATTTAATTACTCTATGGCATTGGAGAATTATTGCGTTAAAACCTAAGTATTATGTTTACAACTAAAGCTCACAAAATTGTATTAATATATTTGCCAATATCTTAGAAACTGTCGGTTTTATAAAAGTACAGTATATATCATATAAAAGTTTTTTATTTTTAATAGTACTACAATTTTGCAATGATAAGTTATTCAGTATCTCAAATAGTTGCGGAGATACGGAAATTTCAGCTTCTGTAAAGTACCCTAAAATTATTTTTCATGGGAAAATGAAAATAGCCACTTTATTTATAATCTTAATCAACGCCTACTAGATACGAGTTTTAATCAAAATCGTTAGAGCAGATTTTGAGAAAATCGACTTTGTCTCTTTTTGCCCCTAAGTAAACTACCCTTAGTTTTAGGGTTAGATATCCAATTCCAAAAGCCCCTCGGGACAACCCTATTAAAAACCTAGATACCAAGTTTTAGCAAGATCAGTAAAATAGTTTAGGCTCTAGTTGGAGGTACAGACAAACTGAAATTCAAAAAACACTTTTTCGGATTCGGAGGGGGGAGAGGGGGGGTCATGAAACGTCGAGATTCATCAAAATCTTGAGTTCGGCTTTTTTTACGATCACAATACTTTCTCTACCTGTAAGATAGCGAGATAGTAAAAATAACATGTTGAACAAAATTTGAAATAATTACTCAAGGTAAGATTATTAATACAATCAGGTCAAGTAGAGTATCATAGATCACTAGGATTAAATAATTTTCCCCACAGTGACGTCATTACCCCCTTTGTTTTCAGGCTGCCCTTGGAGCAAACCCCTTGGCAATGGCCGCCCCTGGAAGGAGCTGTGACAACCTGGAGATTGAGACTAGCCTCTTACAGGGGTCTCTACAAAGGGTATGTACTCGCCTGGACATTGACACTAGCCTCTTACAGGGGTCTCTACAAAGGGTATATACTCGTCTGGACATTGACACTAGCCTCTCACAGGGGTCTCTACAGAGGATATATACTCGTCTGAACATTGACACTAGCCTCTCACAGAGGTCTCTACAGAGGATATATACTCGTCTGGACATTGACACTAGCCTCTCACAGGGGTCTCTAAATAGGATATGTACTCGCCTGGACGTTGACATTAGCCTCTCACAAGGGTCTCTACAGAGGATATATACTCGTCTGGACATTGACACTAGCCTCTCACAGAGGTCTCTACAGAGGATATATACTCGTCTAGACATTGACACTAGCCTCTCACGGGGGTCTATACAAAGGGTATATACTCGTATGGATATTGACACTAGCCTCTCACAGGGGTCTTTAAATAAGGTATGTACTGGCCTGGACGTTGACACTAGCCTCTCACAGGGGTCGATACAAATGTTTGGTACTCTTGTGTTACAATTTCAGGGGGTGCTGACAAATATTTAACAATAAATACTTTAAAATTTAATATTTGCATATGAATTTTGTGATTGACTGACCTTGATGCTAGATTTTGCCTGGGTTTTGTAGGTATATTATTAATATTTCTGTTCTACAGGGGTCAGTAATGTAACAGTCTAATTTTCATAGGAAGGGACTTTTTATAGGTTGGATACGTATTTTTTAATTTCTTTCATGTCTAAAATGATAAATTTTTATTATATCATTAGTGTTATTTTATAGTTATTGTTAATATAAATAAAAAGTAGAAGCTGAAGATTACATGACTTGACGTATGAACACGTGAAAGTTGGTCTAGTCCAGTCGTAAGATAATGATCTTCTTATGAAAATTAGACTGTAAGGATCCAAGGACGACACCAACAGGAAACTTTATATCTCACTCGTACCTCGTTGACTGTCAATCCTTTGAACATCACGTTTTGACCCCACTGGTTATCAATCCAGGGTCTCTAAGAGTTAGTTCATGAGCTAAATAACTTCTGAAAGAGGACGGGAGATGAAGGCGTGTCTACAAGTGTTCGTAAGGCACGTACATGAGGGGGCTTCTAATCACATTCAGGTTGTTGTTTACTCACAGGTGGAGGAGCTTGCTTCTCGGAAGGAGGCCCTTCCTGACGGCTGGGCCGTGGGGCCCGGGGGTGAGCCCATTACTGACCCTGTGGTCAACCTTCAGAGCAAGAGAATGTACCCTTTGGGGGGTCGATTGGGTGGACACAAGGGGTATGGGCTGTCCCTCATGGTGGAGTGCTTGTGCGGCATTCTCAGCGGTCAGTGGACAAGGGGAAACTTAGGGATGAGGGGGCAGGGTATCCATCTAGAGAGTTCTGGTTCGACCCCAGAGGGGGGCTTTAAAATATGTTGTCCTTATATTATATAAAAATTGATCAGCCCATTTCTGATAATTGATCTTGTGGTCAGCCCAATGACCGTTAATCTCAGTTTTCTAGACCAGAGTCACTACTTATTCCTTCAAGTAACCCCTCGTTTGTCCTCACGTGGCTGAGTTGACCCCGTTCAAGACCCACTGCTTCACAGACAAATTCTGGATTCACCAGGGATCAAACCCAGGATTTCAGGATCTGTTGTCGGGGACTCTGACCACTAGACTAGTGGTTTGCAACCTAGGGTAGGCAAGTACATTTTAGGGAGTAACTGACAGCGAGCAGAATATTTTTATTGCAAACATTGGGTGAAAGTCACTAATGTCGATATAGCTATTGTCCTATTAAATACTCTACAATCAATCACAAGTGTTTATGAACGGTTCTAACGGTACTCCCCTATGGAATACTGAATAATTTACTTTTTCTTAGCTTATCCAAAGAAGAATATGGTTTGTATGACGTCATCAATGGCCTTCGTTTCGTCTGGTTTGCAATATTAATTTGTGAAGAGAACGCAGCCTTTTATTCTTTTGGAAAGCTTTTTAAGGTGAACCACAGAAAATGCTTTCACGAAGAAAAAAAACACATCCAAACGGTTATTTTTCATAAGTTCGGCTTTTAATAATCTAGAAAAAAACTGTTAGAAGATAAAATCTATAACTAAAAGCAGATTGTTTGTTGTGAAAGTTTTAACTTCCAAAAGTGACAGCAGAGCTTATGGTTTGGCGAATGAATACATGAGAGTAGATCTGGTAGCTTTTGCCATCTGTCACCTACACTCCACTCGTGAATTGACTTTAGGACTGCATCTCTATAGTCGGATCACGGTATAAAAGAACTTTTAGATAAAAAAAATTTGCTATCAACCCTGATGACATTTTACTATATTGTTGGTGTTATTTTATAGTTATTGATAATATCTATCCAAAAGTGCCAGTTGCAGATCCCATGAATTGACGTATGAATGCTTGAAAAGGATTTTAGTAACTTTTATAGTTGTCAAAAATGTTCCTCCCCATCGAGATCGTATTGTATTTAATATTTAGCACCGCGTCTTACTACCCGTTCGGGTTATACGCTTAAGTACTAATTACTCTAATGGATTAGGAATTGGGAGGGTTGAATTTAGAGGAAGTGAACCCGCATTTGCGTGGAGGGAGAGTGGAAAACCATTTAGGGAAAACCACCCCCAGTTCACCCGACCGAGATTCGAACCTCGATCTCCCCGTCCTCGGCGGTCGAGCTCAACACGGCTAGCGCGTTAGCTAACTACGCCACCGAGGCGGGTATCGTATTGTAGAATGAGAGTCTAAAAGCTATCAAGCAACGAACAGGCCCTGGGGAATCCACCCCCAGAATAGATACTGGATGTGACGGCACTGTGCTGTTTGTTACCAGACTCGCTGTACGGGTCCTACATCCGGCCCTGGGACAGTCTGGAGTGCAAGGCCCAGCTAGGTCAGTGTTTCATGATCATCAACCCCGTCTTCTTCGCACCTGGCTACCAGCAGCGGCTCAGCTGTCTACTCACCACTCTCAGAAGAACTACACCGGTAAGTTCAAAGCTGGAGACATGCATGATCGCTCCTTCATCTCCTTGGATAAAGCAGACGTAATACATTGTTATGTGTGACGTCATTCTTACTATGCGCCATCTTGTGGTGGTTGATCCGTTCTTTACGTTGGGTGGGCGCCGTTAGTGAGGGGGGACAAGGAAGACAAGTACCCTCCCACAAACCCCCCCTTAAAAAAATTGATAAAATGGGACATTATTAGTACCTTAAAGGAAACATTAAAATATTTTATTCAGAAAATTGAAAATCAAAATTTGGAGCAATGGATATATGATTTAGGGAATCTATTAGATGGCTTTTAGAATGAATTACGTTTCGTGTTATTCAATTGGTACAAGATTGATTGAGGTGAAAGGTGGAAGCAGAGAGGAGAGGATGTAATTAGAAGAGGACAGTAGGGAGAGTTGTTCTATATGTGTGTAAGAAACCTGCTATGGAGAAGAGAAGTCCCCTTGAAGTGTAAGGAAGTGTTGTACAGGGCGTACTTTGTACCTATTGTCACATATGCAGCAGAAACATGGACAGTGGATGTAAGAGAGACTAGGAAAGTGGAGGCCATGGGAATGAAGTCTGTGAGGAGCATGTTAGCTGTCACGGGGAGAAACAAGCTTAGGAGATTAGGAATTAAGTTGTTGGGAGTTGGCCCACATGAGATAGTAGAGAAAGCAAGACTGAGATGGTATGGGCATGTAATGAGGATGGAAAAGGAGATGATTCCAAAGAAAACTATAGAAATGAAGTACGTAGGAAAAAGACCGCAAAGAAGGCCAAGTAATAGATGGTAGGAACAGATAACGGAAAGTTTGCGAGTGAGAGGAGAAGGATGAAAGTAATTAGAGGAAGTATGGTGGAAGAGTAGAGGAAGAGGGAGGCATATTACTAAACTGACTTGGTCACAGGCCGGAAAAAGTTGATGATAATGGCTTGGTACAAGAGTATTTTTAATTCAAAGTGAAAATAGTTTAATCAGGAAGGTAAGATGCTCGAAGAACTTATACAAAAGTTTCCTGGATTATTGCAGGAATCGGTTTGCAATCCTGAGATGTCCTGGCAAGAAAGTAGAAAAAGTTATCACGAAGGGATATCCCCAGGGATCAGTCTGTGGCCCAATATTTTGGAATGTGAGGTTGGAACCGGGTCTGTCAGTTTTGGAATCGTTCCCGGAAACAGCAGGAGTTGTGGCCTGTGCAGATGATCTGTTAATAAATAGCAAGTTAAGAGATTAGCTTGAAACAAGGTGCAAGATGGCTTCAACAACTGGGTTCGGAGGGTTAAGCTGAACATGGCACCGAGAAAAACCAACTATATGGTGTTCAAAGGCAAATTAAAAAGAAATCCGTCCTTTAGGAATGAGAATAACAATCTCAAAAGAGTGTCCACGACTAGGTACCTGGGGATAGCCCTTGATGAGAACAGGAACTATCAAGAACATATAGAACAAGCGTGCGCCAGGGCCTTCGCCGTAACGCCAAAGATCATTAGTATCAGCCGTAGAAGGTTCCACATCCCAATGAAGGGGTGTTTGAGATATTGGAAAAGTTGACTAAGGCTGGGGTGAGAGCCTCGGTAGGAATAGATAGGGCCATTGAGGAGGAATGGCAAGAAAGATGGGGAACCAGTGGAACTGGTAGGCGAATATTCTCACTGTTACCGTCGATAGCGGAAAGAGTAGAACTAAAACATCTCAATCCTCCTCAGGGGCTTGTTCATTTCCTGACTGGCAAGGGACAGCATAAAGCTCCTTTATACGAACAGAGGCTGGCGGAAAGTCCAACATGTGATTGTGGAGGGCTGGCAACGCCAGAACATGAATGCCCCGAAAAGGAGGAGATTAGGAGAGAACTGGAAGAATGCCTCATTGGGAATACAGTTTGGACAATGATAAGGAATGAGAAGGAATTCAAGCAGCTAAATATCTTTGCGGACAGAGTGTCGAAAGATACGTTCAGGAAATGCTGGTGAGGAGGGAAATAGATAACCGTGGTGCGCGACAAAGAGAGGATTAATCAGGTGGAGTTTCAGAGAACTCTGAAGTAAGTATGAGTGAAAGTGAAGTGTAGTTGAAACGGAGTAGGTATATAGTGTCGATCGTACACAAAAGCACATTTAATTACAAGTGACAGAAGAAACTGGCAAGCAGAAGCAACAAGATGAGATTAGCCGCAGTGCATCTGGAAGGGGGATCATCACCAGAATTTCTAGTCGCTGAGGTGACTGAAGAAAAGGGATGGCCCACCCAAGAATCATCGTGTAGCACTCAAATCCGGGAAGATTACTCAAGAAGATGACGGAGCTCACCCCGAGGCAATCCAGCTCCATACTCTTGGGAACAAGAAAGAAGATGGAAAGGACAGCGGATGGGCCTCCAAGATCATCGAAAGAAGAGACGGTTGCAAATGCAGCCAACGTGCACCAGGAAGGACTAAAGTAATACTAAGGAATATCATAATAAAATGTAAAAAAGTTTTGTCTAACACAAGAGTAATGTAGGCTAGTTCTAGGATAAACCAGTTCCTTGGATAGATTAGGGGAGTAATTAAATCTTATTAGTATAGATTAAGTTTAGGATTTTCCGCCATTGGTTTCACTAGTAGGTAGCCGGAGCTCCATCTTTGATAGGGAGCCTCCCCAGGTGGCGGATAGGGGAACACTCGCCACGACTGGAGCGTGCCCCGTGCTCACTGGTAATGGACCGACTGGAGTGATACAAAAATAGTTAGTGGAAACAAATTAGAACTTAGATTTAAATAGTTCTAGGAGTCAATAATACCAGATTAGATCAATTAAATAAAAGGAATACAAGAAAATTGAGCAATTAACGTTTGTAGAAAAATAAGACTCAGGTTAAAATTGTTAGAAACTAAGTCAAAGAGTCAAGGTAAAAAAAGTATTACCTAATAGTTAATAACCAAAGTGACGCCTATTCTAAGTCCCCTTCTTAGTCATCTTGGCTAAAATTACCTCGCTGTCTTCTCTTCTCTAAAGCTTGGTTCACACGTTCGCCGAAAGTACCGAGCAGAATCTGCTTGAGTGTCGTAACAAATAACACGATAGCAGAATTTTATGTATGCTTTGCAAAACAAATTAAAAATAGCTGATTACTGGCATGTGTTATTTTCTAGTAGTTAAACAGATCTTTAAGATTAATGCCACGATGGATGTATTCTAATTATTGTGTGGCATGATATAAACAGAACGACATATTCGCCTACCATTTAATTAGTAATTTCAAATAACCCAATAGCCATAGATTCATCTGTCTTTTAGTATATCCCTTTGTAGATGCATGTGCACTAACCGGGTAAGAGTCCCCCAAGATGATATTGTCGCGCAGAAAAAGGTAATTTTATATTTCTGTGTATTAACCCTTTTACCGAAAAAACAAGCACAGAACAAAAACCTAGTCATGTGAATAGCTCTAAACCAATCCCAAGATTTCCATCCCATCGGCGCGAACTGTTCTATTAAAGTTCAACTGAACTTTACTTAATCCGATCTGCCTGAGATCTTTGGCACGGGAAAACCAATAAAATCTCAGAGCCAACAATCTCAAATCAGCGCACATACGCTGTAGAGCTAGAATCAAGCAGACATCTCAAATCAGTGCGCATGCGCTGTAGAGCTAGAAGCAAGCAGACATCTCAAACCAGTGCGCATGCGCTGTAGAGCTAGAAGCAAGCAGACATCTCAAATCAGCGCACATACGCTGTAGAGCTAGAAACAAGCAGACATCTCAAACCAGTGCGCATGCGCTGTAGAGCTAAAAGCAAGCAGACATCTTAAATCAGTGCGCATGTGCTGTAGAGCTAGAAGCAAGCAGACATCTCAAATCAGTGCGCATGTGCTGTAGAGCTAGAAGCAAGCAGACAGCTTCGTTGGCCGTTGTGAGGAGATTTGAAATAACCCGTTAATGTAAAGCGTGTTTATAGATGTATTGGATTGTTCCACGACACAGCGTTATAATTTGAAAACATCCATCGTGACAATGATCTAAAATATAAGTTTATCTACTGGAAAATAAAATATGTTGAGAAGCAGCCGTTTTAAGTTTGTGTTGCAATGCATCATGGGTCAACATACAACTTGTGAATTGCTGAGACATGTAAGCAGATTATGCTCTCAATTTTTTATGAACGTGTGAAATAAGCTTTATTTAAAGTCGCACCGAACGGACAACGCTAACAAGGCTGAAATCTCGTGATTGGTTCAAAACTCGTCACGTGGCTTCGTTTCCGTTCAGCTCTAGTTTTTTAGGAGAAGGTGTGTCTCTTCATCAAGGTATGTTCCTTTCGGTTTTTTTTTAACCAGATCAACTGCGGGGAGCGTGTTCTGACACCTGGAGACTACGCCCGACAGCTGACCAAGAAGGTGGATAAGGAAGGAGGCATAAGATACCTCGGGCAGACGATCAAGGAGGCGGTAAGACCATCTTTGAATGTACGACGTATTTAAATGCGTGTTAGCACCATTTTCAAAAATATGTCTTCATGTAATTTGTTGATCAAAATGTACCTAGGGAAAATGTATGGACGCAGAAACGTTTGGAATTGTGTCAGCCAGTGTTATTTTGGGTTGAGGGGGTAGTGAGGGGAAGGGGGTATGTGGGAATACGCCGTACTACCCACTTTATATATATATATATTATTTACTTGGCATTTTAAAACCACTATAGATTTTGTTTTAATATTTAACGTTTGGCAACACTCTATATAATTATTTTTGCAATAAAACTGCAAAAATATTGACCCACTTCGGTGGCCGGGTGGTCTAAGGCGCCTGTCTCGCAATAGACTGGACTGCCGGTGACGGAAAGATCGGGGTTATAATCCCGTCCGTGTGTACTGATGTGGTGTGTCCTAAATGGTTTCCCACTCTCTCTCTCTACGAAAATGTGAGTACACTTCCTCTGAATTCAAATCTCATCTCTAGCACACTAGCGTAATTGGTGCTCATGCGTATGACCCAACCGGGTGCTAAGACAAGGTGCTAAAAATATATAATTATCTTCCACCTCACCTTAAATTAAAACTCTAGTAGAGCTATTGTCTAAAATAAGTACGATATATCCGTGATATTATGTTAACCAACTCAAAGGATTATATTTTTTATTTGTTTTAGGACGACTTGGCCAAAGAATTGGGAATCTCACCACTTGAACCAAAAATGTTATAAAATTTCCATCAACCAAATTGTAAAGTTGATTGTCTATTATATTCGATAAAGATGATCCAATGTACTTAGCTATCAATGTATGCTTTTGAAGGAAATAAAAGTGGTGCCGTGACGCTATGAACGTGTCGCTATATTTATCACGAGATGGTGTGAAGCACACGGTGATGAAGTCGACGTCACTATTACCACCCACTCTACTACCTCTTAGCTACGGCCACTCTAGACTAAAAGGAAGAGGGGGGTAATCTAACATGACAAAGAAAGCAAGACATAGCAACAATTAAATAATAATATGAATGTTTTATTTATAATAACAACAGAAACAAAATTTTACATGGCCTCAACAATCCATCTAAAGTATGTTGAAAATCATTTCAAACTTAAGTTAAAGTCAAATCGGTCTGTCTAGAAGAGAAAACAACTCGACCAAACTACTCTGTATGCTTCACAACAGAGAATATTATTAGCAACACAATTTTGAATGTTCTACAATTAAACAAATCATAAGTTTATAAATATCTAAACTGATATTTATTTAAATACAAAAATAAAGTGCCTTATGGACATCTTTTAAAATGTTTTCAAGGTGTCTGCTTCATCACAATGAATGCAGACGTAGCTACATTTACTTTTAACATCACACTGATGTTAATACAAACACGAGAGTTTGACTTTTCGGCATCGAGTCAAACTCCCGCAGTACTATTAAATTTCGACACAAAACAAGAACTCTTCTTGTTAATTAAATTTTATCACATAAAAAAACTCTAGTTAAACCACAAGATATTTCAATTAAATAATTTTAAATATTATTTAGTCTAAATCAAACAATCCGCTAACTTTACGTTGAGTTCAAACAATTAAGTATGAAAACGTTATACACAAAAAAAGGAGGAATTTACATTTACTCGGTGATCTAAACTTTTCAAATTAAATTAAACACTTCTAACAACACAAGCTAATAAATGTGGCAATCTAATAAATACTTGACTTCTTTGATACTAGCGCCCAAGTGGCGGCAATATAAATTAACTGTCTCATAAAAAAATTAGTAAATAATCTACGCTTAGTTTGGCTTATTCCAAACTATTACACTAATTTCGATACAAATAATTACGTCATCATCCTGTAAATTGTCCAAGTCCAGGATAGGACTTTTCCAGACGGTGATAAAAAAAGTTTAAGACATGGCTTCTCTTGAAGTTGTAGAATAATAATAGACCAAGACATGGCTTCTCTTGAAGTTGTAGAATAATAATGGTCTAAGCCATCGTTTCTCTTGGAGGTGTAGAATAATAATAGACCAAGACATGGTTTCTCTTGGAGGTGTAGAATAATAATAGACCAAGACATGGTTTCTCTTGGAGGTGTAGAATAATAATAGACCAAGACATGGTTTCTCTTGGAGGTGTAGAA
>CABFWB010001294.1:159451-171687 GCA_902151455.1 Timema bartmani
GGGGTAGTATGTTGTAACATGTTGTAATGTTACATCACGAGCGAAATGTCCTATGCTTCAGACAATCTCTTTGTCCTCGGCGCTTTCTGATCGTTTCGCATTTAACCCCCTTGTGTTTTATCTCAACGATGACGTATAAACAAATGAACGAGTATATTATTTATGAGAGGGACGAGGTTCCCTTATTTTTCTCCTTGACCAATACGTACGAGGTTCCCTTCTTTTTCTCCTAGGATGGTGTGTCGTGTCAATCATAGAGAAAAGTTTAATAGCTATAACACAAAATCCACAAAATATTAACAATTACTTTATTTATTTTTTCGTTACAAATAGATACACATATGTTTGAGTCAAATTTGGAGTGTCAGCTAATACAAATGGTTAAAAAGAAACTTAAATCAGATGAGAATTCGTGTTTTACCCGACCTATTATTAGTGTGTTAGTTAATACAGAGCCTGTTAATGACTGTTGTTTAGTTTATTTATTTAATTTTGGTTCCGCATCGGGTTTTATGATCAGTTTCAACGGTTCCACAGATTTTCTCGCCGCCAGTTCAGCCTGAAAATGACAACAAAAATCACGTGAAAATAAGAATGTAATTTTACATGCATTGGTGAGCACGTAGTCAATGGCGTCATACTCATCATGTATTGTTTTCCAGAGGTCAAGGTTATATTTCTTGGCACATTCCAGACTTCATCCAACATATATAGGAATTCACAAACAAATATTTTCACACTTTAGAACTCAGTAGTAGCCGTGAAATATTCATATAATTCACTAGCGATGGAAAGTTAGATTCCTCGATTCCTTGAATCCCTCTAGTCCTTTGGTATCGGATAGATTAGAGATTTGTAAAATTCTCAAAAATATATCTCGTATACAATTATGAAAACCGTGACTTTAAATCACGTTCTCACTCAAATGAGCTTCATAGTCTTGGTGTGCCACGTGACACACGACGGCAAAAGCCGTCGCGTTTTGTAAGTCACTGGTAACAAATGAGTCCTTTTATGCTCTGCCGTCCGAAAAAGTTGCCCTAGCGTTTTGAAAAACATGCCATCGTGTCCTAGTGGCAAAAGCCGTGTGAAATATCCTAAGTGCATGGCGTCTTATGGGTCCATTTATGCAAACGCATCGCTTGTTTGCCATCCGTTGTCTGGACATCAGTGCTGCCAGCCCCTGCCTAGTAGACAAGATTAGTCCAGTTGCGTGAAGGTTTACAAGAGGGATTATTATGTCATTTTAATAATTGATATTTTTTTCATTTTTATAAAAAAATTGATGATTTTGATATTGAACGTTTTATAGATGAGGTCAAGAAAAAGAAAGTAATTTGGTATCCATCATCGAGGGAATAAAAAAACAAAATGTTAAAGTCAATGGATAGAAACAAGTGTGTTATGTGTTTTACCATTCAAAAATAGTTTTAAAAAAACTTCGTCCCTTGGATTTTTTTCAGATATTACAAAATGCCCCAGCTTTAAATATTGCAAAGTTGATGGAATGAATATCAATTTTTTTTTCCGTCTTTTCAACTTAATGTGATGATACTCAAAATAGATGACGTCCGGATCCATCTTCCACTCTCCATCACAAGGGCATTGGCAGAACTGATATGATCTATCTTCCCCACTACTTGGGGAAGGGGGGGCTGTAAATGCCGTGTGCATAAAGAACCTTCAAAACGCGATGACTTTTGCTGTCGTGTGTCGCACGAATAAAGGATCCTTACAGCTATATGTAAGGCCTTTTCTGTGTATCGAATCCCTCCCGCTTCATGGATCTTGCATTGATTGAGGCACTCTCGGTCCCCGGGCACCAAAACTGGATGAGCTTTATCCACCTGGAACCAAGAGGAGGAACACCTGTCAGTGCTTTCTTGTGGAAGAATACTGAGAGATTAGGAGCTCACTACAAGTGTAATCCAAGGTGGATATAGCCCTGTTCATGTCACAGGCCTATAAGTACATTAATTAATGACTGTAAGGTACAGGGGACACAGGGAGAAGGTCCAATTTTAACTGAACTTTAGTTAGTGCTGCCATCTGTTAGACAATCATGAGACCTTTATAATGTACTTTAGATTATGGTTAAAAGAGGTCTACGTCATTTTAAAGTTAATTTAAAAGAAAGGGGTTTTCTAAGTCCTGATGGGGTTTGATATATAAAAGTCGTCCTGGAAAATGTGTGTGGTGTGACTTCCCATTATTCCCCCTGTTACTGACATATTTAAGAGAGCTATTACCGGCTCTAGGTCTCTGAGACTCTCTAAAAGGTTGCTCAGTCTGTCTTTGAAACCCGGAGCGAAGAACTCGGGGTTGATGACCACGAAGCATTGACCGAGGTTACTCTCTTCTGGACCTTCGCGCCTTTGCCGAACGTAAGGGCCGTACATCGACCCTGGGGACAGACACAGAATGTACGAAACAGTTCGTGTTTTACCATTTCATGAAATTGGAAAGAGCAAAGCTACCCCCACCCACAATGGAAGAAAATGGAACATACTTCACATGTTCGTATAAAATAGAGAGCAAAATCTACTTTGAATGTGGCAGCATTTGACAGGCTATATGTTTATCCATCATTCATTGCAGATGATTATCAACATATTCTATTTTCTAGGAGATAAACATATATTTTAGATCACTCTCCCGATGGATGTTTTCAAATTATAATGCTGTATCGTGGCACAATCCAATGCATAGATACACATGCTTCCCATTAACGAGTTATTTCAAATCTCCTAACAATAACAACGAGGCTGTCTACTTGCTTCTAGCTCTACAGCGCATGCGCACTGATTTGAGATGTATGCTTGCTTCTAGCTCTACAGCGCATGCGCACTGATTTGAGATGTATGCTTGCTTCTAGCTCTACAGCTCATGCGCACTGGTTGGAGATATCTACTTGCTTCTAGCTCTACAGCGCATGCGCACTGATTTGAGATGTCTGCTTGCTTCTAGCTCTACAGCTCATGCGCACTGATTTGAGATGTCTGCTTGCTTCTAGCTCTACAGCGCATGCGCACTGATTTGAGATTGTCGGTTCTGAGATTTGATTGGTTCTCCCGTGCTGAAGATCTCAGGCAGAGCAGACGAAGTATAGATGAGTTGAACTTTACCAGAACATCTCACGCCATTGAGGCGGAAATATTGGGAAAGGATTAGAGCCAGTCACGTGACCCCCTTTTATGTTCTGCGCTTGTTTTTCGGGAAACGTGTGAATCTTCAATGGTACAGTTGAGGCACAAATCTACCTGGTGAAGGATAAATCTTTAAAACATCCTGGTACATTGTGGATGTACCTGCTAGAATGCTGCACAAGGCCTCTACCATGATGGCGAGGGCATACCCCTTGTAGCTGGACTCGGGACCACCAAAAGGCATCAGGCACATTGCCTTGAGGGCAACTTGAGGGTCCGTGGTTGGACTCCCTTCGAGATCTTGAGCCCAGTTATCCGGTAGGGGGAGTTTGGTGAACACGTGCTGCTCTATCTGGAGTGCATGGGAAACAAATGGAAATTTCCGACACTTTGGAAGAGTCGGTAGCGTCTCTTAGAGCCCCACATCTCGATTTCCAGCGGGGCAAAAGAAATCCATATTAGTGTTTGTTCGTGAACAATGTTGACGTCCTGGTAGTAAATGTTGTGTCTGTTTGAGGTACGAGTGTATAGAACGCGAGTTAATGAACAGTGTTTTTACAGTTTTTATAGCAAAACTTTTGTTGCCAAAATAAATAGAAATAAACAGTTTAAATTTCTTCTCACGGTGATATCAACAGTTGTTGTTTATCTGTCATGAGCATAGCGGCATTAGATGGGGAACTTTTTAAAAGGAAGAGAAAAAGTTGTCATTAAATTCCAGGACAAACTTGAAAGATATTCAGCCATTATTGTTGAGGTTACCATGTGAATAAATTTAAACTCTATGTTCCTACTGGACAATTATTTTGAAGAAAAAAAGTGTGATATAATAACTGCGAAAATACTGCCCTAAACTCCTATTCCCTACACCCCCACTTTAAGGGGTCTGCCTAGGTAGCAGTGATAGTACCAATCAGATATTGCGCTCAGGTTGTACACTGATCAAACCTTTAACAGTACACTAGCTTGTTGTTTACTGGAATGAACACCAAACTATTTTCTATAACTGTATACATATATAGACTTGCAAACATAGTTTAAAAGTTGATATTTTCCACTCTGAAAAGTACAAAAATCCACATATTTGTTGATAATTAAGAGCTAAATGCTCGTGAAACGAAAGGTAACTGTCGTAAGAGTGTAGAATGGATCTTTGTGAATAAAATGATGTATTTTAATACAACACAGATTCTATTGTCATTTGTATTCTCCTCCCTCATTGTCCTAGTTTAAAAGTTATGTGCTGAGATTGATACGATGAGAGATTAGTGGAAGTGCACCCACATTAGCGTTCAGATGGTGATGAGATAGCCAACGTAATAAGTATCACACTGGCCGAATCACTTTCAGTTCATCCGTCATAGGAAATCCAATCAATCGCGAGCCTGGATACTTAGACAGTGTGACCATGGATGCGGGTCACATTGATGATTGAAGGATGACCCCGGGCCACAGAAAAAGATACACTAGGTACACATTATCTACAGGAGTTTTTCCTGCGCTTCTTGGGCCAAGTTGAATGCTTAGGTATCGGCAGTTCTTTGTGATAACAGCAGTGCCGAGGGAGATGTTTCTAGACAACTCACTTTCAAATTGTTCGTTGTAAAGCTCAAGCTGGAAGGTAAGTTTCCAAGAGCTGTGGTCCGAACAGACTTAGTGTAAAAGTCGATCAGGGCCACAAAAAGGTTGCCGACCCCTTGTCTAGTGTAAGTCTTGTCTCTGCCCTAGACTCAGGTTGAACTGATATAGTTCCAGGTTTGGTTCCTTCATAGGGGGGAGTTGCAGTTAAATATATTTCATAACTTCATAAGAATGGCTAAAATGTCGAAATTACTATATCCACCAATAAAAAAAACGGGGGTTACCTTGCACATGTTGACTGAAGATGTCGCTATGCTGATGCTGATCACAAAATGAGAACATTTCCCTGATCCATTTTCTTCAATATTTACTATCAAACAAACCGAAGCTCACCTGCCCCAATGACCCTGCTGACGTTGAAATATCCACGCTGATACCGTCACAATTCTTTGCTGAGGCCCCGAAACCGATCGGATTGGTCCCCAAAGTGGCCTGTCGGCATAAAATTTGAACAATTCTCACCATCAGTACAGCACTTTTTTTTATCGTGCTGAGTAAATTAAAAACTATGGCACAAAGTTTTCCTAATCCGACATTCACTTTTCATCCTAAGCTGGTTACACACCAACGAGTCCCGGGTTGAATTGAGTCTCATGGAGTCAGAGTCCAAGCTGACTCTAGAGTCAAGGCCTTTGCCTTTCACACTGCTGAGTCGAGTCATCGAGTCCACTAGTTTGATCAAAGAGCTCGTGCAAGATGGATGCAGTTCTAGCGGTTTCTATAAATACAATTGTATGGAGGCGCCAGAGTATATGCCTAAAAAGACGTCGCTTAATGTGGCTTTACCGACTCAATGTAAAACTATGCACCTTTGGTAGTTTTTCACATTTGTTTCCAAATAGCGGAAACTTCATTTCTATCCCGATGTTTAGGATGAGACAGATTATAAATCGAAGGATTCTCTTGAATTAGAACAATGAGGTATTCAGTGTCCATGTTATTAGCCTCGGAAAGCACGTGGAAATAATACACTTGACTCGGCTGGACTGACGAAATCTGTAATCTGCCGCATCATGGACTCTTGACTCGCCTAGACTCTGTTAGACTCTAGACTTGGTTAGACTCGGGGTGACTCGACTAGACTCGGTGTGAGAGGTATTGGTCCTCCATCTTGCTATCAAATACAATATGTACTTGTCTCAATTGGTGAGTCAGACTNTATTGGTCCTCCATCTTGCTATCAAATACAATATGTACTTGTCTCAATTGGTGAGTCAGACTCGACTCGGGACTCGTTGGTGTGAAACCAGTCTTACTCGACACCACGCACGTGCTTCTTTTTTTCTTGCAAGAATATGATTTTAGTAGTCTTTTTAGAGTTGTGTGTAAGTCATTATATACAGACGTCGTTTTATATTGGGGGGGTTTGCGGGCTTAACACCTGCCCCCCCCCCACCCCCTCTCGTCTAATAAAATGCTCAAATAGGACATTAATTTAATAACGTTCTAAATTTGGGAGGTAAAAACATATTCTCTGTGTAGGGATAATCGGCCCCGTGGTATAGTGATCATAGCTCCTAGTTACTGACGTATATATTCCAGGTTCGATTCCCGGCTGTTACCGAAGGAGTCATTCCCATGGTCATCATGGTTCGGTTAATTAGGCCCTCAATCTGAGCTACAGATCCATGGAGCCCAGCCACGCCATTATTATTATTATTATTATTATTATTATTATTATTATTATTATTATTATTGTTATTATTATTATTATTATTATTATTAACTATTATTATTATTATTATTATTATTATTATTATTATTATTATTATTATTATTATTGGAGATGTAGAACGAATAAATTTCAACATTTAAAAATCTAGTAGCCTTTATATTATATAATTATATAATTATTTTCTAATAAATAATTAGTAATTGGATATGAATAAAAAAAGAGTAGGCAACTAATATGGCAATGACGCAGCGTAAGCTTCAAATTAATTAGTACATCTTTATGTTTGTTTATTTCCTAAAAGTAGTAAAAACCGCACCAATTTCCTACGGAGTGTGCCCTCACTTACCTCTCTAGATCCAGGAGGAGCCATCAGGGGGGAGGTATTGGTTAGGCACAAACCCTGAAATGAAGAGATCAAAATACCAACTACTGCACCAGTACAGTCCAATTTTCTTACGAGCAACCCTCTGGAAGACCCTTTATCCTACAATTGGTGGATTAAATTAATGTACTGTATTTTCTCACATGATCACTGCTTAGTATGTTTAAATAATTTTGTCGGCCAAGTTAATTTAGCAGGTAAAAACGCACTTATTCACATGATATGCATACTCCCCCAAAATATTCACTAGCATATTAAATATGCAATAATGTGCACGATAAAACTGGATAGGTTTGTTGGATGACACATGAAATACTTTTTTGTAAAGCTGGCATATTAATATTATCAAAGAAAAAAAACACGTATTCATGCGAGATCCGTAGCCTACTCATATGTCTACATTGGTTTAACTTGAAGGTGCATGTCACATGCCAGATCACACTTCAGATCATAAGTCACGTTCAACCCTTCTCTATAGAGAAAGCGTTGTAGGACAAAGAATAGATAAAGTAGATCACCAGGGATCTTTATCTGACCCACACTCAAATATGCAAAGCCCAAGTACCAGAACCTAGCTGTGTAAACTTTCAGTAAACCAATGTATTCAACTATTCACCTTAAGGGAGTTAAGGGTTTGCTTAATGTAAATGCATAATGAATGACATGAAATTGACATTGGCCTGAAGGCCGTTTTACTATCAGAGATAATGATCAAAAGGTTAGCCATATTTATTTTGTTGGTTACGGACAATGCGCAATAGCAAATAATCCAACAATATTTACCGGGAAGTGAATACATGTACTTAAGTAAATAAAAATTAAGTTATAGTGTACTAAACGCATACATCTAGATTAAATAACATTCATCATAAGTTAACAGAACCAATTCAAAGGTAAACCAGCTCAATTATTGTGAACAATAATCTAATCGAAATGAAAGCAGGAATACAACCTATCGTCTAAATATCATGGCTAAGCCATTCAAAAGATACCTACAAATATCTGAAATTAAGCTTGTTAGAAAGTCATATCATATATAGTACATTTTTGCTCATAACCATACACCTGGCTACACTATTTACAAGAAAAGTCGTTATTCTCATCTTACAACCCGTGAGGTGGGGGTAGCCTAGACACCAAAATGATTAATTTATTTCTAACTTATCTACTTAGTTCACAATAAAATTCGAACATATTAGAAACATTTACCGAATTTATCACTCACGTGGAAGTCGAAAATATGATACGAAACCATATTAGTTTCATCTAGACTCACTACAACTGTAAGTATATATACAAACAATATATAGTGCAAGATAGCGCACAGAAATTAAATTAATTAATTTGACTTGCGAATAATACAACCGAACCAGGAATAAAAGCCATGAGACCCAAACATGTCCGTATCCAAAATAAATCTAATTACCAAGGAAATTAAATTTAGTAAAAAAGTTGATAAATAAATATTCCGAAGCTTTATCAAATTTGATCCCTACATAGTTTAAAAAGAGTTTAGTTGTTCCCCAGTTTTCAAATAAAAAAATTATATAAAAAATATTTTCCAAAATAATGCACACTTACATGTTGTAAGTTCCTAAATCCAAATTGCATCTAAGAGTAATCGTTCCGTTTTGGGTACCAGCTTATATTTCACTTAGACCAGTGGGAAAAAATTGTAGGGAAGTATTCCATGACAAATGAAGTCATCATTAGCTAGTCAGAAACGACCCTCGCATCGACGGCTGCGCACAACGTCGAAAGGATGACTATGAGGGGGTAGAGAGACACACGTGATAACATTTATCGCTTGTTTCTCCAAGCTTTAGCGCCTGCGCAGTGTCCTCAACTTGGAGATCAGCGAACAGGGTCACATGGCATTCCGTGTCTTCATGCTAGTTTTCTCACCAACTTGAACGATGAACAGTGTTCTGTGTTGACGTGCGTGGAGGATCCATACAAGGCACTGATTTACCGGTAAAATGGGGTAAGTGTGAATATACCTTTTTTAGGTGGCGGAGGTTGGTGGCGAAGATAGTTTGTAGCTACGGTACAACGTAATTTTGGTGGGCGCTTTTCCTTACACAAACATTAGTTAGTGCAAACATTTTATAATACAAGTGAATTAAATGTTATATACAACCATCTAGAAAATTAACTTTAGTGGCTGCAAGTCAGGTTTGAACTAATGGTCTAGTGAATCGGAGCGTGAGAAAGAAATGACATGGCCAAGATATCAAACTGATTGGTAACTCACGTTTATTAACATAAATTGTATGGTAATAGTATTTCGAGTCTGGGCCTCATCATTCGTAGTCCAGTAATGCAAAATGTATCCAGTACTAATGTACCATTCCCCAGAGGACGCCCGAATGTACTAATCGTACATACTTTCCGTGGAGGCTCTTCCATGTCCCAATGAGATGAGGTGATGGAGATAGTGAATATTATGGTGATAGTGAGTAAGATGGTGATAGTTATTATGATGATGATAGTGAGTATGATGGTAATAATGAGTATGGTGGTGATAGTGAGTAAGATGGTGATAGTGATTATGATGGTGATAGTGATTATGATGGTAATAGCGAGTATGATGGTAATAGTGAGTATGAGGGTGATAGTGAGTATGATGGTGGTAGTGAATATGAGGGTGTGGAACCAGTATAAACACTCAAACTAACTTAAGACGAATTAACCAAACCCTGGTGACCGTTGGGGTAGTTCCCCTTTCGGGAAAAATACCCAAGGCACCAGCCGGGAATCGAGCCCAGGATCCCTAAGCTCGTAGTCATATGCACTGACCCCTAAGCCACGGGGCCAGTTAATTGTATAATAATTAAATGCCACAAACCTAATGTAAGAAAACTTCTATCTTACCATTAGATTCTCCTTCTTGGCCTGCATGGTAAACCAGCTGTTCACCACGAAATGATTGGAACCTGTGAACATTGTTGGAACCTGTGAACATGTTTGGAACGTGTCAACATGATGAACATGACTGGAACGTGTGAACATGATCTAAGCCATAGTGAGATCACACTGAAATCACAGTAAATAGTCGTAATCTCGACAACAAAAAATCAGCTTTTCAAGTTCAGTTATTTACCTACAATTTTTACTTTCTTAATGTAAAGAGAAAGTATAATATAATCGGGAAAATTTCCGCTCTTGGGATTGCAATAATTTTTACGTTTTGTGTGTCCCCGTTTCAGCGTATAGCCCGAACGGGTAGTAAGATGCGGTGCTAGATTTTTTTAAATGTGTCCCCGAATCCCCCAAAAAAGTATTTTATAATTCTCTCTGTTCCTAAACCTAGATCTTAAATAGTTTGAGGAAATTTGTTCAAACTTGATATTTAACTGTTTTATATGGTCAATATTCGAGATTTTTTTTAACTTCGACCCTTGCTCTGAAATGAAAGGTAATTTACTGTCAAGTGATTTTTGAAAATTTCAAATTAAAAATAATTGCCTTAATGATTTTTTTTTAAATAGCAGTGTATACTCGATTTTGAAAACTTTATGCATCAAGCGAAGAGATTTTTTCGCACTGCGTCTACTACCTGTTTGAGTTACATGCTTATATACTAATTACGCTAATAGGTTTAGGGATAAGGAAGGTTACATTTAGAGGAAGCGTACCCGCATTTCGTTGGAAGGAGAGTGGAAAACCATTTTGGAAAAAACAACCCTCAGTACACCCGACCAAGATTCGAACCTCAATCTTCATCGGTGGACTAGTTTACTGCGAGAGTAGCACGTTAGACCATGCGGCCACCAAAGCGGGTAAATTTGATGAAGTAAAATTGTACTAAGGTTTTTCTAAAAAATAGCAATTGTTTGTATTATTTTAATACTATGGTAATAATTGACCTGTACCTGGGTTAATTAATGATTTATGTACAAAGCCACGAACCGTTGTTCGTTGTTTTTTTTACTCTACCAGGGGGTAAAACTGAATATTAAGCGTGACCACACCCCTAGAAAATGTGTTTTTCTTTTCACAACTCCAAGCTAGCCCCAGAGCCCATTCAAACCCAAGGTTAAGAGATGACAAACTCTTTAAATGAAGAGAAAAAGTTGTCATTAAATTCCAGAACACCCTTGACAGATATTCAACAAATGTTGATATCACCATGTGAAGAAAATTAAACTCTTATGTTTCTACTGGAACAATATTTTATTTATTTTGGTCAAAAAAGAAAGGTTTTACTGTAAAAACGGTAAAAACAGTGGCTTTTTCTGGCGTACAACTACATACCCACCTTAAAGTTCACATTCTGAACCGACTGACTATATCAGTACACGACTTATGAACTGACTTAAATACACAACAATCTATACTCAGCCCCTTGGCCGTAAATTCATCACTATGAAAAGGGGGAACCTAAAATTAAACAATCATAAATATTTCAACCATGTCGATATTCGAACGCGGTGCCCTTAGGTCGGTAAGCAGACACGCTGCTGACTGAGCTAAGGTGTTCGGCACGCTATCCCATAGTAGCCCCATAGGACGGTAAGCAGACACGCTGCTGACTGAGCTAAGGTATTCCGCACACTATCCCATAGTAGCCCCTTAGGACGGTAAGCAGACACGCTGCTGACTGAGCTAAGGTGTTCGGCACGCTGTCCCATAGTAGCCCCTTCGAGGTAAGCGGGACTGACGTTTGGCGGACACCAGACCCACTCCTTCTTCTTTGGCCTTCTGTATCGCGAGCTGCATGCAGAAGTTACCGATGACAACCCCTAGCCCGTTCTGACCGTCCACCCATCCCGTGGAGGGTGACTCCCTAAGGAGGACAGGGCAGGCAGTGCCGTCCATGGCACCAGAATCTAGATCATTCACGTACATTCCTGCGTGAACAGTCAACACACAGCACACACTGAAGGCCAATAGTGCAGAGGTTCCGAAACCTTTTTGAAAGTTTATATCCTATTTTAATATCCAGTCTATATCCTATGTTACTACACAGTCTATATCATATGATACTACACAGTCTATATCATATGTTACTACACAGTCTATATCATATGTTACTACCCAGTCTATATCTTATGATACTACACAATCTATATCATATGTTACTACACAGTCTATATCATATGTTACCACCCAGTCTCTATCTTATGATACTACACAGTCTATATTATATGTTACTACACAGTTTATATCATATGTTACCACCCAGTCTATATCCTATGCTCCTACCCAATCTATATCATATGTTACCACCCAGTCTATATCATATGTTACCACCCAATATATATCATATGTTACTACCAAGTCTATATAATATGTTACTACCCAGTCTATATCCTATGCTCCTACCCAGTCTATATCATATGTTACTACACAGTCTATATCCTATGCTCCTACCCAATCTATATCATAT